>JABFPJ010004896.1:0-13000 GCA_022817425.1 Gryon sp. ZL-2020 | reverse complement strand
GATATATATCTTAACCTATAAATTATAGAATATTCAAATATTCTTTAAATGTTGTCAAATTTTTAATATATATAAATATTTTGGAAGTGTAATGAAAAATTAATGAAAAATCCAATTCTCTTGTTACGGCCCTGCCAAAACAGTTCGCGGTCTTATTTCAAATTGCTTCATCTCTGTCAGTTTTACGACCTCTCTTTTCAACAGCGGTACCGCCCAAAATGGAGGGGGTAGCTTGGACCTTTAATCGGTTAATTAAAGTGCTTTTCAATAATACGCAGCCTAAACTCACCATATAAAACGACTCATTTTCATATAATTTTTTCTTCGTTATTTATTCAGGTAACCTACCATGATTTCAGGTTCACCTACCCTGAAATTACGTGTACGTAATTATTGTATCGTGAGTTACAATTCCTTAAAATATTTTTGCATTCTTTTGTTTTAATGGAATCGACTGATCCACCTTAATAATAATAAAAAAATAGTAATCTCGTCCTTGACTTATAGATAATTGTAGATATTATATACAGAGATTCAAATGGATTGAAAGTTCGTCTTTGAAAAATAAACATTGGAAATAACGTTGGAGCCAACGTTGGAATTAATCTAATTCAACATCAGAACCCGCAGAAAATTCTATTTTGCATAAAAATTAATTTTCTGTTTTTTCTATTTTTTTTTCAGAGATTATTTTGTTAGTCTCATAAACTTAAGAAAACACACCATTTATCAAAATAAGTAAAACAATGAGACTTTCCGTGTGGATAAAAAATGTATAGCAAGAAGGAGGCAAAAGATCACTGTAAAAACTATCTGTCTTAAATAAGATGAATTTCTGTCTTATTTAGGACAATTTACTGTCTAATTAATAGAATACGTCTTAGAAGAAGACTTAAAATGTAATGTATGTCTTATTCGAAAGAGTAATGTTTCATTGATATAAAAATCTATCTTAAGCAAGACTTGATTGTGAATATCCATCTTTTTAAGCCTAATGCTTCATAACTAATAAACGCAACTTCTAACTAGATTATAAAGAGATAGCTAATTAAGAATTAATAATACTAATAATAGTAAGTTTTAGCGGGCCAACGAGTAGTTCACAACACTTAGCTTGAAACTTTTGTATTCTATCCCCTGCTACTACCTCAGGGGAGGGATGGATAACCCATATCCCCACAGTAGGCCACTATCTGCGCCATACTCAATTCCCTGACTTCCTCTGGTAATAAGATGCCTTGTCCCAGCCATCTCCGTCTCTGATTGATTAGAGCCGGACATTCACATAGATACTCAGGCTTTTCTTGGTCATTTCTACTGCCTGTGTTGACCATCTTCCTGTGCTTTCACCTATCAAGGTTTTGGCAGTCTTGCACCAAACACTATTGTTCCACTCGGTTTTTTGTTTTTCCTCAATGTGGTCCAATATCATTCTTATGCCAGTTTGTGCTGGCATACCTATCATTTGACTATTTCCAGGGATGGTAGTTCCTGTCCTTGCCAACCTCTCCGCCCTTTCATTTCCCTTCCAACCCGCGTGTCCGGGTATCCACGTGAGAGCTAACTTGTTCTTGTTAGCCAGGTAGTTCAGGTTTATCCTGGTTGCTCTGACTAACTTTGAACCTATCAGCGGGGACTTCAACGATTTGAGTGCCGCTTGACTATCCGAGCAGATCCAAATCGTCTTGCCCGTGTAGTCTTCCTGAAGCATGACCTCAGCACATCTCTGAATAGCCAGGACCTCAGCTTGAAACACCGTATTGTAGTGATTCAGTTTCAAGGAGAATTCCTCTCTTGCTTTGGGGCCGCAAAAGCCTGCTCCTACCCCATCTCCCGTTTTCGAGCCATGAACCAGATCTTGCCATGTCTTGGGCCTTTTAGCTGGTTCCAGTCCTCCCTAGTTGGAAAATAGACCTTGTAGGTCTATTTTCCATGTCTAGGGTTTTGATTGTGTCCTGTGGTACCTTCCAGATTTCCCCACAGCTGCCTTTGAATAATCTTTTATGTTCTACTGCCTTCGCAACCCACAGTCCCCAGCAGTACAATCTATAGGCCGTTCTCATCGCCTCGGATCTCACTCTGAGACCAAGCGATGGCAGCCCCAAGATTGCCTGCAGGGCGGCCAGTCGTGTGCTCTTCCTCACCGTGCTTGCCACTCTCAAAAAGAGGGCTTGTACCCTATCAAGGATACTGTAAGCAGTTTTCAATTCGGTTCTTGTCCACCACGCTATGGCTCCATAGCAGATTCTCGGCACGATGATGGAGGCGTAGATCCATAGCACTTGCTTGGATCCCAGTCCCCACCTCATACCGATAGATCTCCGACATTGCCAGAATGTAATCATAGCCTTGGTGCATTTGTCCTACAGAAGTTTTTTCCAGAGCAATTTGTTGTTAAAAATGACACCTAGATACTTCGTCTCGTCGACGTAGGCTATCTCTTTTCCTCCAATTCGCATCTTTTTAATTGGCCTTATCTTGTATCTTCTGGTGAAGACAATATTCGCAACTTTGCTTGGATTGATCGACAGTGTATTAGATTCACACCATCTCTCTGTGATTTTCAGGGCTTTTTGGACTTTCTCCTGAATTTCTTCCTCAAAGTTGCCTCTTACCAGGATAGCGATGTCATCTGCATATCCTACTGCCTTTAAATCAAGAAATAAACAAAGAAATAAAATTAAAATGTGTATTTCACGCCACATCATTTCAATTAATTCATTTCTAGTGAAATTGGCAGACACCCGATCGTGCAACTCAAAATTTACGAATAAATATAATAACGCACGAAAAAATTACACACATTGCCAGTGACGCACGAAAATATTACTAACGGGAAAATTTCGACACGAAAAATTCAAACATATAGGATTTACGCTCAAATGAAATACATACGTTAACATTACTGACAAAATGTTGAAACACCATAATTGTTGACACACAAACTTTACGCACAAAATGATTTACGCACCTAAATATTACGCACAATACTTTGGAACACGTAACTTATTCACACAAAAAGTTTACGCACAAGAAGAATTCCACACATATTTAATAAACACAACCCTTGTTCAAGAAACTTAGAGTTTCAAGATAAAAAAACGTATCTTGAAACTGTATGAGAATTGCAACAGAAAATCTGTACACGGTATATGGACATTCATATTAATTTATATATAAATCTTTTCAATTTATTATAAAAATTGACAAAAAGATTCCTTGACATGAATCAGTATAAATCATTAAGTTTAGAATTTATAACATTTTATGAAATTATATGAATTTTATCATAAAAATATATTATTAATTATGAAATCGTCATTTACAAGCGTAAAATATACAACAATCTGAATTTATTTTTATTTGAATTCGCATTTTAAATTACAAATTTGATTTGTCGATTTATCAATTTTTAATATGGATTTCCACTATATTAGTAATTGATTTTTATATATTCGAAATTAACACTATTTTTACTTTTCTACAACGTACATCTATATCTTAGATTTCTATTTTTTAAGAAAAAATGCCTTATTTATTTAACTTTTATTTTTGACTTATTAATACGAATTCAGTTAATATTTTCATTTTTTAAATTTCAAACTCACATTCATAATTTTATTTGTATTTTTTTTTTAATGTTATAAATATAATATTTATATGAATGTAATATTTTTCATTGAAAATTTTCGATTACTAATTTTCAATTTACATTGCATTTTATATTTATTTAGTTTTAGACTTGCAAATTCACGTTTAGATTTCATTTTTATACTTTCAAAATGGTTAAAATCTTTTTTTTTATTCATACTTTTTACTGATTTCGTATCGGATTTTGATATGATTTGAAAAATAGCCATTTTTTATTTACTAAATTTAGATTTTGCTCTTATGTCTTTAATCTTAATGTTTTTAATTAATATTAAAATTTGATATTGCCTACTTTTAAACTTGGTTTCTGCAATTTTTCTATTAATGAGTTAAACATATTTTTTTGTTTAAATAAGACATTTTTACTCAAATAATAGAAATCTAAAATATAAAATCTAAATGTGAATTTAAAATGAGTGTGAAATATTGTAAAAAATCAGATTTTCAATTTTAAATTCGAATCGACAACAACAACAAGATAACTGAAATTGTTCTACATTTTACGCTTGTAAATGACGATTTCATAATTCACAAAATATGTTTATGATTAAATTCATATAATTTTATCAAATATTATAAATGGTTATTCTAAACTTAATGATTTATGCTGATTCATGTTAAGGAATCTTTTTGTCAATTTTCATAATAAATTGGGAAGATTTATTTATATATAAATTTATATTAATTTCTATATACCGTGTATAGATTTTCTGTTGCAATTCTCATACAGTTTCAGGATACGTTTTTTTTATCTTGAAACTCTAAGTTTCTTGAACGAAGGAATACGTTGAAACACACAAATAAGTGACACGAAAATGTTACGCACAATACTCTTAAACACGTAACTTATTAACACACAAATTTTACGCACAAGAAGGATTCGACACATATTTAATAAGAAGAATGCGTTCAAACACACAAATATCTCACATGAAAATTTTACACACAAAATGATTTCTGCACGTAAATATTACGCACAATATTCTTAAACACGTAGCTTATTCACACACAAATTTTAAGCATAAGAAGGATTCGACACATATTGAATAAACACTGGGAAATTAATTACAACTTTGTGACACATATATGATTTATGCACAACAAAATTCCATTCATAAGTATGTGTTACAAAAAAATGATGCACAAAAAATTACGAACATAACGATGACGTACAAAAACTTTACACACATAACATTTATAAAGCCGAATTCATTACCGTTGAACAGACGATGCGGCCCTCTTACTATTTTTAAACTTTGAAACCGTACTTGAAATAGCGGGAATTTTAAATGTTTTATTTATCTTTCCTTCCTTTCTATTAAATATTATATTAATTATCACATTAAGTATTGGTTGTATTAAGAAATGTTTAATATAATTTTCGTTAATCTAAAAAATCTAAAAGGGCTACTCAAATATGTTAAAATTAAAATCTTCCCCTACCCCCTTTTTTTAGGGGGATGATTCTAAATTAAAACATATCTGAAATTGAAATTTACATTTTATATCGTTCATTTTAAATTTTGAAACGGCATTATAATATAAAATTAATTTATAATTTTCATTTTATTTTCAAGTATCAAGTAATTAAGGTTTTGTTATAATAAAATAGAATTATTTTAACAAAAATGCTAAATTAACTTTTATTGTAAATTTGTATTTTATAGTTTGCTGTTCTGTTCTAATGACTGCTGCTGAAAATTTTGTGCTGTTTTTATTTTTTTGGTAATTATTATTTATTATTTTGTTTACAAAATATTCTAATACATACACGCTAAAAAGATCGTTTTAAGCGTGTACCCTAGCATAATATTGAACATAGGTTTTTATAACATATAATTGTGTAATTTTAAATTTTATCACACAAAATTTATCATTAAAATACGTGCATCTAGTTACTAACATTATTTTATGCAGAGTGAAATCTAAGAAATGGAGTTTTTTGTAATATGTTATATGATTGGCATGGCATTTTTATGTTTGTGGAAAACACAAACTAAAATTCGGGGATCCACAAGTATGTATATTTACCTACAATTTGTCAAAATTTCAGCCAATTTAAGTTCCAAACTTTTGAATAATTTAAATTTAAATACTTTTTAAATAATCAACCTTTTTAGCTCGGAATGACGCATTAGGAGTCAAACTTATTATAAAATAAACAACAGACTATATCTTTTGGTTCCTTTGTATTGTAACAAACGTCGCTTACGTTTGCCGCGCGAGAAATTTCACGGGAAACGCATGGCTAGCGGAAGCCACATTGAGAAAGGAGATCCGTGGTTGGCGGACGCCGAGCGGACGTGCTCGAGGCGCCACACGAGAGAGCCGAGCGCTCTGATTGGTCGAACGGCGGCCAGCAGTCCCGTTAACGCGGCCACCTCGCTTCGACCAAGTCCGCCATTGCGTAAGCACCTGTCACGACGAACAGACGGGAGATCCGGCCTGACGATATCTGCGCGTAACGCCGAGAGCAAGTGAGTTTTTGTAACTAACGATCGCGGCTCGGGTTCTTGCCAGTGTGGAGTGCAGTGGTTTGCAACCGCCAAGGACCATGATGACCGGCTAGGCGAGCCACGAGGTGGAGGTTGCGGCCAGCGTGGGCAAGACGCCATGGGTTTGGGACGCCGCCATTAACGCCCACCAGAAGCCAGGTAAATCGGCCGTCCCGTGATTTAACGGGCGGCCGGGTTATGTTAACGGGTGCTCGCGTCGTCGGTTCTCTCCCTCTCTCTCTCTCTCTCTCGTGATGCCCTCCTGTTTATTTTTCAGGTTTCGTAGGTGAATAATACGCTTCGTTCGAGTTTCGTTTCTGTAATTTAGCGTGCGCGGCCGCGCGCACGCTGGTCACGTGTTTCAGTTGAATAAAGTAGAGTTTGCTTTGTTAAAGTCTTGTTGTTTATTCACCAGTAGACCCCGTCCCTTTCCGCGCGTATTATTTTTATTTTCAGGTCGACCCTTTGGTTTTTGATTGCGTCGCTCGTGAGAGCCAACCAGCTCTCCCTGCGCTTTGAGGTAGGTCGCTGCGTTCACGATCCGCAGGCGACAAGAGTTTCATTCGTTTCGTTTGTTGCTTCGATTTTCCGCTTTGCAATATTTTTTTTTCTTCTTTGTTTTGACCGATCCTTTGGCCGTTTGCGGTCAAAACGGCCTGGCGCCCGTAAAATGATCGTACGTGCCAACCAGTGACCGGTTGCCCGGCCACGTCGTCCGCCGCGTGGCCGCGCGCCGTGTTACAAATGGCGCCCAACGTGGGGCCCGAGTGGACGCAGGCGGACTTTTCCCGGAAATGATGTCCAGGTTGAACATTTCTTTGCCGCGTTCAGTTCGCGCCATGTTTGTTTTTTGCATTCCGTAAAAAGGTTCTGTTTTGTTGTGTTATTGAAAAAGAAGTCTTTTTTATTTATTTACTTAGCAAGCGAACTGCAACAGTTCGTACCACGCAAGATAGTAATGACAGCTGAGCAGACAGTTCTGACGCTCAGCTGTAGTTACTGCTCGTGCCGTTGAAGCGCTTCAACGAGCGACAAGTTGAATTGAATGTGTTATGTAGAATGTGGTTATATTTAAATTAAATTAATGTTTATATTGAAATTAAAATACTTACATAATTAATAAAATAAAAACGAATATAATTACTTATTTTTTAATAAGATCTTTCGTTACAGAACAATATTGGTAAAGACATTGCTAAATAACAAAAAGATAATAGAAAGAAATCACATATAAAGAAATTACAAATAAATTTATCAATTTAGTAAACAATTGATAATAATATTTACCGTTTATATAAGGATTTAGCATGCAAAAACACACAATTAATGATTGTTGTTGTCTTTAACTGTCATCAGCTGTTTTAGAAAAGGTTACCATCGGCGCTCGTTGAAGCGCTTCAACGGCGCGAGCAGTAACTACAGCTGAGCGTCAGAACTGACTGCTCAGCTGTCATTACTATCTTGCGTGGTACGAACTGCTGCACTTCGCTTGCTAAGAAGCTCAGCAGTCAGAGCTATGCGGTATGATTGTGTGTTATGCCAAGAGAGCACTATCTGTTGCATTACAGGTAAAAACGCGTAGCATAGTGACAGTAACTTAGCTAGTTAGTGTTCAGTGCTATCTTCTTCTTTTAGTTTACGTGTTTAAGAATATTGTGCGTAATATTTACGTGCGTAAATCATTTTGTGTGTAAAATTTTTATGTGAGATATTTGTGTGTTTGAACGTATTGCGTTTATTAAATATGTGTCGAATCCTTCTTGTGCATATAATTTTTGTGTAAATAAGTTACATGTTTAAGAATATTGTGCTTAATATTTACGTGCGTAAATCATTTTGTGCGTAACATTTTCGTGTGATTTATTTGTGTGCTTAACGTATTGTGTTTATTAAATATGTGTGGAATTCTTCTTATGCGTAAACTTTTTGTGTGAATAAGTTACGTGTTTCAAAATATTGTACGTAGTATTTACGTGCGTAAATCATTTTGTGCGTAAAGTCCATGCGTCAAAAATTATGGTGTTTCTACATTTTGTCAGTAATGTTAATGTATGTATTTCATTTGAGCGGAAATCTTATGTGTTTGAATTTTTTGTGTCGAACTTTTTCGTTAGTAATATTCTTGTGTGTCACTAGCAATGTGTGTAATTTTTTTGTGCGTTATTATATTTGTGCGTAAATTTTAGTTGCACGATCGGGTATTTGCCAAATAAAAAAAAAATTTAATACTTTATTGAAAAATATATTTTAGAAATATTTTCAAAAAATTGCAAAATCTTAAAATTGCTGCCCTTACATTGCCATGCCAATAAAATAGTATATTTTGTACCAAGGACCGAAAGTTCCCGCTCCTGTAACCGAACTTTTGGACCATGGTGCAAACGATATTTTTCATAACGAAGAGTCCGAAAGTGCAACGCAACATATTGTGAACTAATGTTATTATTGTGGGTAATTATTTATGTGGGTATGGCGAAATCCTGCGAAGCGGGTAAACCTCACGAAGCGGGAAACTGCTGCGAAGCGGGCAAATCCCGTGGGGCTCCAGGGGGCGAGGCTCTTGTCGGGGGTTCAATACAATGAATATTATTTATTTGAAACAAAAATACAACAAAAATATTTATTTGAAATTGAACGTGCAGTTGCTGAACAAATATGTAATTCTTTCTTTTATTTCGTAATTGTACTTTGTATAGTTACGCTTTTCGGAATTGAACGGACTTTTTAATAATTATGAATATGTCTATTTTAAAGAAAATTTGATCGAACATCGATAATATAGGACTCTAATTAGCCTAATTATGAAAAGACGTTGAGAAAATGAATCGCGGCCTGAAAGCAGAAAAACTTTCGGGCCGCGACACATTTTAATGCATTTTAGCGCGCAACCCGGGAAATTGAACTTTCGGGCCTACTTTGGGAAGCGAAACACAGCACTTTCGGGCCTGAGATATAAAAATACATTTTTGCAGGCCTGACTGTAAGTCGGTAAGTATGGAATCATGTCTCCTGTCATATACATTATTATCAAATTCTTAAAAGTGATGATTACTCTGGAATAAATAACTAGTAAATCAAATATTCATTTGGTCATTAAGAGGATGTTAAAGCCAAATGCCAACTTCAAATTCTGACTACAGCGTCAAAAATGTTTTTCGCTAATTACTGAACAATAATAAATAAATATAAAAAACGAAGGAAATACCTTAATTCTTTGTGAAATTCTCTTCAATTTGATCTAAATAAATACTTGTTTAAAGCAATAATAATCGCGTATTTTTACAAGTCGTTTTGGACAAGGTTTGACTAACCTGTAAAATATTGTCAAAAACGAATTGTAAAAATATGCAATAAATATAGCTTCAAACAATAATTTCGGCAGAACAATTTGAAGATAATTTCACAAAAAATTGACGTATTAGCTTCATTTTCTGAATAACTGTTTTGAAATGTGCAAATAAACAAAATAAATGAAAACAACAGAAATGTTGGTAATGTAGAACTTGTTTAGGTTTGACATCCTCTTAAGGTAAAGGCGAAATTCTACTGCCACGGAGTTAGTGTCTTTTGTTACATTAATAATATTTAACAATAAATTAGTGTAAAACGACCAGAGCGCCATTCTTGGATTGTGGGAGAATATTTTAAGACATTTAACATATTTTTGTAACAAATAATTTTAATATAATATGATTTTTACGTTTTTTCTCACTTCGTTAACGAAAAATCATTATATATTTTAAATAATATATTAAATAACATATTATATAAATCAAAACGTGTAAAAAAAAGGGAGAGAATGGCGCTCTGGTCTTTAAATGTAATTTAAATTGTTCATTTAATTTTAATTTAAGAAATCTGTAATATCGATAATGTTAGCTTCGCCATCACCTTAAGTCAATCAGTCAGTTAGTCAGTCAGAGTCTGTCTGTTCCTCAACAACGAAAAGTCATAATAAACATTAAGTAAAACCACTTTCATTGATTACATCAAAACTTTGATACAAACTGGCAAACTAAAATTAATATGACAATGATTTAACAAACTATGTGAAAAAAATGATTTAATATGATAGCTAATAATATATCGACGCTGCTCACGTAAAAGCTTACATAAAAAATTCTTTTTTCAAAAGGATACATCTTCTGTGTTTAAACATATGAGATGTATATCCATTTGTACAACAAATTTGAGATATAACTTTTTACGTAATAAGCGGAGACATGTTTATTTCTAGCAAAACAAAAAATATATTGTCAATATATTCTTCATATATACATAATACATTCACAATATATTCATAGCGCATTCATAATATAAGCATGATATATTCTCAATATATTCATAATATATTCTTAATAGATTATAAGAAATTTGTCGAGTTCACTTATTTAATATTAATCATGAATAAATTGTCAGCACATTTAGAATACGTTCCCTGGTTCAAAATTCCCACAATTTCAGATTAAAAATTTCCAGCTTGATATAGTCTGAAATTTGAAACACAAATATTAAAATAAAAATAAAATAATAATAGAAAATAATTTAAAAGAATTTCTTTATAAATATAAGAAAAGAAATGAAGAAATGTGATTAAGTTACACACTTAATAAAAATTGATTAAATTTCTATGATTAAATTATTTGATGTAACGGTCTTATAAAATAAGTTGTTTTGTGATACACATGCTTTTTTTGGTCATTTTACTAATTCGTTATTGTAGCGTGCTCATTACTTCTGATTTTTGTGCCTTATATCTACCTGTGTATAAATTAAATTTAGTGCAACATTTGTTCTTATTAAATTATTGTATTGGACTTCTATTAATATGTAAAAAAACGGTTTTTATAAATTAAAATATCAATTTTTGTTTATTTCGCAAAAATTAATATTGAAATTTTGAATGTGTGTATATATACCATGATCGTAAATCAGTTAATTTGCAAAATTATTTTATTTCATTCATTTAAACATGAAATTGTAATGTAATTCATATTAATTTCACACAAATACATATACAATTTTTTAATGAAGTTATTCATTTTTGTGTTTTTATGTATTTAATTTATTCATTTGTGTTTTATGATATACCTTTGATACAAAAACGTGTGATTTAAAAATGTGTACACAACATTACGCTGTTAAAATATTTTAACACAAAAATGTGTAATGAAAGACACAATTTTTTAAGTTAATCATTTTTGTGTTTTTACTTGATCAATTTGGGCTTTGTAACATATATTTTACAGAAAAGTGTGTATTTTTTAATAGTTCTATACAAATTCGTCTAAAAATTACACTAAATAATAACACAAATACACAAGATCTGATGATTGTTTGCAGTGTAACTACATATTCTCAGTATATTTCTATATTGAAAATATATTCGGAATATATTGTACGTTGTGCTAGGGATCTTAGTAATACTGAAATATTATTTGTGTGAAAGTTTATTTAAACAAATTTTGTTATCTTTTATTTGCTGCACCTCAAAGTTTACCCTACGAACTTATATACACTTAACTCTAACATTAACTAATATATACTGTTCATAATGAAATGTCTTACTTTATGAACAGTTCAAATGAAACCATAAATAATTAATACAATAATTACATATAACATTGTTCTGTCCTAAATTAAAGACAACTTATTAAATTAATCGCACGCAACTGGAAATATAATTTTCCACTTTATATTAATTTCATATCTTTTAGTTATTGATTTCCAGTTCGCTTTTACATTGCCGCGGAAAAGAGGTACGGTTAATAATGTATGAACTGAGATATCTATATACTTATTTGTAATACAATATAATTAGAATGAAATTTATAATTTCTTTGGAATTAATAATATATTTCAACAAAATTCATTTTCATTTAAAAGAATGCTATACAAAATTATTAAATAATAATATAAATCTACCGTCAGTCCAGTCGAAGCTTCTTAGAGAAAAGAAATAAAAATTTGTTGGAACATAATTTAATAAGTTGATATACGGATAATATGAACAAAGTATAATCATATTTACCAAATTTATCAACAACAATGTAAGGTTTTTGTTTAAAACATATATAGAAACAAGTAAATCTTATTTATTATAAATAGCAAATTAAAGTACAGAACCAAAGACACTAAGAATATTAAATTAAATTCTGCTTAAAAGTTTTACTATGCATGTTTGATATGGTAATTAAGTTTCACTCGTTTGAACTTTTTTTATTTTTAAATATAAATTATTTTGCATAATTATGCAGCTTTTTTAGTGCAAATTTGTACAAAGAAATATAAAGCGCTGATGTAACAGTTGAAGTTAACATATAATTTGCAATGCGATTTAAGAAATTTCAGTTTTTTAAACATTATGATAACTAAGTTCTTTAAAAATAACAACACGAAATCAAGGGCCCAAATATATAATACTCATTATTTTAAATTTTATAAATTAGGTTGGCTCTTAGTAGGATGTTGGGTTTATCAAAATTTCTACGTCAAGGTGATTTGTTTTTTGTTTCATGGTTGTATAAGTTTTATTTTATTTTCTGCTCAGGTAGGGATGTTAAAGTTATATTCAAATTTTATAATATACAGTTTTTTTTAACTGCTCTAATCATTAAATTTATAGGTAAATTTCTTAATTAAGAATCGCGACAATTTAGATCTTGCTCTCAGCAGCGCATTATTTTTAGTAGGTCACATAAATATTGTATTAGTCAGATTTTTTTATATCATCCAAATGACTCAGGTAAATTGTAAAATGTTGCAATTAAAAAAATACTTAAAAGAATAGTATAGTATTATTTATCATAACATAATTACGCATATCATAAATATTACGAAATCAAAGCATCAGA
>JABFPJ010004895.1:2194-13000 GCA_022817425.1 Gryon sp. ZL-2020 | reverse complement strand
TTTTGAGAGTTTCAGCTAGTTCCTGTCAAAATTTCAACAAAATCGGTTCGGTAGATTTTGCGTGATGCTCGAACAAACCAACAAACAAACAAACAAACAAACAAACAAACAAACAAACAAACAAACATACTTTCATATTTATATATATTAGTTAGATTTAACTTATTTTTATATTTCATTTCAATAATTTGTATGTGTTATGAATGTTTTTATAATTTATGACTTTTGATGATGAAAATGTTATATTAATTTTAGAAAGTAATTATCACAAATTAGTAATTGTAATTTTGAATGATCACAAATTAATAATTGTGATTTTGAGAAAACTTTTATAACCCATGTTGTAAATAATATTCATAATAAAACAAGAGTACTTCGGTTTCAGTCTTTGTTAAGTCTTAGGAAAGTCTTTATAAAATTTATTGTAAATGTGTAAAAGAAAATAGTAAATATTAAATAATAGAATATATATATATTAAATAAAAAATACTAAAGGGAATAATATGAAAGATTTTTGGATTTCAATCATAATTCAATAGTAAACTGTATGTATTATGGAAATATGTCTTATAGTCAAGACTAAAAACTACTCATTATAGCTACTTTAAAGTTAATTTAAAAATATTTAAAGAACTACTTTTAACATTAAGTAACTAACCGTTGATTTTCCTTCTTTCCTATGAATCATTTCACACAAATTGCTTTGTTTCGTCTTTATAATTTGCAATGGCAACTTGTAAATTGCTTTCCTATACTTTTTTCTCTTGTTTTTGCTTTAAGACCTTGTTTTTTGATTTTATGGCGCGCAACTTTTGTATTGTTTTATCTCAAGCATATATAATTTTATTTTTTCTTTGAATTGTTTCGTAAAGTTGTAATTCTCGAGGCGATAAATATTTTTTCCGTCGAGCATCACGTAATATGCTCAGACAACGTTTTACTTGAAACTAGTACATTTCCGTCACATGACTCAGAAATGTGATCATTTTTGTTTCTGGTGGATAGCTCACAAAGATGGTTGCTGCCGTTTTCATTAGATTGATGAGAAACAAGATCGTTGTCATTTCCATTGCATGGTTCAGACACCTGGTCTCTATCGCTTACTCTGGATAACGTAATTGGCTCATTGTCGTGCATAATTTCCGGAGGACCTGCTAGTAACATACAAATATTTAAGAATAATATTAATACTTCAGTTTATTTTTAAGTGTCCGCGAATGTACTCAAATCTTGTTAACACTATCTTACTATTGTATACCACATAATAAATTAAAATAAATATTAAAATAAAGACTTTAAAAGCAATACTTAATAAATTCTTGTTAATATGTTGTTGGCGATTACATTGAACATTTAATTGTAATTTGTAACATCAATAAAATAACGAACTCGAAAGCGATTTATTTTCTTTTATTTTTGACGCGCCTGCCTTGAAAAAGGGGAAGTGGAGGAGAGGTATTCTTCCGAATAGCGCTCTCCCCCATCCGCACTTTTGTGAGTTTGACGCGCAGCACTTCCACGCATGAGGAAGAATCGACTTGCTTGCCGTTGCGAGCAAGTGTCAGTGTCGAAATAGAGGAGAATGAGCCAGGTTGTATTTCCCCAACCTTTCTCCTATTTGCCATGAGCTCGGTGTCGCGAGCGGCATAAACTCCCTTTCCATACAATCCTTTATATCTGCGCTTGTTCGCTGGATTGTAAAACCAGTGACTGGCATCCTTCCTTTCCATTTTTAATTTATAATTTTAGAGTGTTATTTATATTAAATTTAGGTGACCACTTTAACGGTAATTGTCAAGTTTTCTACATAGTTGATAGATTGAAATGCGCGTTGCCTATATTTTGTTTTGCTCAAATTACTTTCTTTCATTTGAATTTGAATTGAGTATTTGCAGTGCGTAAAATTAAAGTAATAATATTGAATTCAATTCTTCTTGTTGAATTTCAATTGTATTCAATTATATTCAATTATTCTTGTTGAATATTAATGTACATTTTGTCCATTCAATTATTCTTGTTGACGGTCAATTTGTGTTTAGGCTAGTTACAGATAAATTTATACAAATTATTACATTGTTAAAACAAAAAAAAGGAAAAGCGTCTTTTCCAATAATTATTTGATATTAATTAAAATTAAAACGGGACGAGTCGTCCTTAAATGTCACTCGTTTCTATTTGGTGAGTCTCCAATTCAAAAACTAAAATTTAAAGAACAATAACTTAATGCAATATCACACATATGTATTAAACAGAACAAGCTTTGCAATGAATTTTGTGAAAATGGCGATTAAAGAAGAAGGAAAAGTTTTATTTCGACCAATATAAACTACACATATTAACTATACATGCATTGTTAATTTTATGAAATTTAATTAATATAAATCTGTCACAGTTAATAAACATCATGATTTCTTTTTATTGAAAAAATTGATTATTTAATTAAAATTTAATAAATTTTCATTTAAATAATTTGTATTCAATAATTAATATTTCAGTATCAAAAGTGATACACAATATTTTATCAACAATATTCAATATCAATATATCAGAATAATAGTAACTGTTTTAATTTTAATATTTAATAATCATTAATTAAATATTATTAATTAAATTTTATAATTTTATAATTTATAATAAAATTAAGTTATTTGGTGCAAGGACTCTATTTAATATCGTTCATACCTTCATCTACTATTTTTTCACTTGGAAGATTCAATGTTGGAATAGTATTTTTCCGTAGTATCCTGTTTTTGGTATAACTTATAACAGCTTCTTCCGGAAAATCTTTATGACAAACAGCCCACGAGTCCAACATTTTTTTATCGTAACCTATCAGAAATAATAATCTTATAATTTCAGAAATAATAATTACATTATATGCTTATCATTTTTTATTAATAAAATATTAATATTTATTATTTTTTCAATAATATTATAATAAATGTTTAATAATATATATAATTATATGAAAAAGACAATAAAAGCAACAATTTTAATATTAAAGTTATCTTATAGTAAGTAGTTACAAGTTTTTTCAAAAAGTGTTTTTCTTTATAATTTCAATTCAATTATAATATAACAAATTCAATTTAATTATCACAAAATTAAACAATAATATTAACATTCGTTATGAAATACAGTAAAATAAAACAATAATAATAATAAGAATAAAAATAAAATTTGTAGAAACACTAACAACTAAATTTCCAACTAACCTCAACAGGAAAATGAGTAACAATTATAAATATATGTCAGGAGTTTCAACAAATTTTATTTCCTGGCTTATGCAGATTAACTTTATTGATAGTTTCGTAGCCATTAAAATAAACAATAACATTAATAATATAACAATATTGCATTTACTTTTCAAGTCAGATCTTTTTACTGCGTCTAGCCACGCACTTTTCAATTCCTCCGATAAAGGAATTTTATGTGATGGACCACTCCAACCACTTGTGCACTGAGGCACGCAACATTTCCTTGGCATTTTGAATAACAAAATGCATACAAACAATATCAAATTGTCGAAAACAGCACTTTGTTTTGCTTTGTTTATCACCAGTGACACATTGACAACAACCAATAAAACACAACTAAATTGAGGTTATGAAACACGATAATATCAATAGCTCTATATCGATATTTGTCAATCGACACTATCGATTGACAAATATCAGTATAGAAATTAAAACGCGCGCTTGCAGCGCTATCTGCACGGTGGGAATGGGAAATTTGTATCGTCAGGAAAAAGCGGAGTTACACGACCCTGATGACACTGATTTCTTGCGGAACTGCAAGCACGTCCGTCCGTCTAGTTGCGCGAATAGGATGCGCGAAAAATTTGTCAAGTGTGATAAGAGGGAGAGCGTCATCGATAAACGATACCTCTCCTCTTTTTCCCCTTTTTTATCATAAGCGCGACAAAATAAAAATACAGAATTTTGACGTGAATAACAATTTATTTAAGATTGAATTTACAAAAAAATAATAATAAAAATTGCAGTGGTCCAATAGCCAACAATGTCAAAATAACAAAGGTTATAAAGTCATATTTATCGAGCTAATAATTTTAATTGTATTATATTTAATTAAAAATTAAACAATATAACCAAATTAAATTAATTTGAAGGAATAGAAATGTTCAAAAGAAGAAATGTTTAACGAGTGTAATTTTGTATTTTTCACTCTAAAATTATGAAAATAATATAAATAAAATATTAAGTAATAATAATTTTATAATAAAATCAAATAACAAAATGATAATAAAATAAATATTCATTTAAATTCTAAGTATGTATTAAACTTAAATATTACAAAATAATGTATTTAGTACAGAATATTAGTTTTCGTAAATTATGGTTACTAAATAAATAAATAATTTTCTTTCAAAATTTTAATAAATTAGACAATAGATATAATAAATAATAAGAAACTAATCTGAAAACATTATGTAGTACTTATAATCTTTGGTAAACTGTTGTTTTTCAAAAATCTTATTACAAGTTAGCGACTTAAAATTCAAAAATTGCCATTTACATGTCCGTTGTATCCAATAAGCATGAACGTTTGAGTTGAAACTAAAAGTGTCTCACAATCTTAAAATAAAAAAATATTTCTTTGTTCATTATAATAATATGGTGAATTTCTGAAAATTGTGGTAATATACCATCTTTTGATTTTCTTAAAACAAAAATATTACTTTTCATTACAGTTTTACTTATTTCAACCCAACTAATTAAATTTACCATATTATCAACAATTTGAAAGTTGATTAAATCTTTCCAGTTACTGTAATTTTCAAGAGAAGTCACATTAATTTCACGGATTTTACTGAATTTGCAGTCAGCATGTCTCATTTTTGAATTGAATAAATAAGAAGAAAATGACAACTGATGCTTCGTAATCAAAGATAGTGGCATGTTCTTATAATTCTTACAGTTTTTTGCATAAGATATTAATTGCTGATGTTTCGCTTCAAAACGCATGGACCAAACGTAAATTAATAGACCAAAACTCTCAATCGCGTCAGCATAATGCATCATTAAATGATGTTTTGGCTTCAAAGAAGAAGATGGAAATAAAATTTTGCGTAAGTCGAAATGAGCGGTTATTAAAATTCTTAACAAAGTAGGAATTTCTCTTTGTAAGCACTTGGACAATAAAATATCGGTCATTTTACGGATCACGACCAATTTCCAAATTTCAGCATCTTCTTCGACTAAATCTCCCAAAATAAATGTAAAATATTTCACTAGTGTCATCATTTCAGATGCATACATAATAATATTTTCATCTTTTATATGATTTTTTGAAATTGGAGATGGCTTATTTTTTTGATCTATTCCATAATTATAAGAACGAATTCTAGCGTTAATTCCGTTTAAATTAATGTTTGAAACATTAGTAATTTGCTTTAAAATTAGCGCTATATCGTATCGAAGCACTCCCAAAAAAAGTCGTGCATTATGTCAAATGATATATTTTCAACTGCATGAAAATTTTTTAACAAATTAAATACACATTTAGTAACTACACCCGTTTGTGAAGCATTATTAATAGAAAGATCTCTCATAGTTGTCGCGATTTCGTAATAATGAAGGATTAATTTCAACTTTTTCACGTAATATATTCGCTGGAATTTTGCAACATCTACAAGGATAATTGGCCTTGAATCCTTCAACTAATCCTAATAAAGAGTACACGCCTAAATTGTCTCCTATTAGTAGGGCTAAAACAAAATGCACAACAATTTTATTTCCATTTACATTTATGCATAAGCCATCATTTTCAAGTCCTTTTAATTCACTTAACAAAACATTAAACATCGCCATATTGCCATATTCTTCTCTATCAGATGTTTTAAATAACATGGTGACAAATATATTATTTAGCTGACTAAGAGATTCAGGTGGAAATGTAGGTATAGTAAAATATACGCCACCGGTTTTATTACTTGACTTATGTGGTCCGAGAACATTATTAATGAAGAAATCATCGTAATACAAAAAAATTGGAATCAAAAATTTGTTTGGATTATTTATTTTAAATTTAGCCCATAGCGATCCTTGGCAAAAATGTCGCAACATTCTAGGATTGTCAATTTTTAATTCTTCAAGATAATTCGTAAGAATTCTAAAGTTATCTCCATTTTGTAAAAAAGTAATCAAAGTATCTTTAACTGAAACATATTGAGCGGTCACAGGGACAGTTTTGTAAACTAAATCTTTAGAAACATCCGATTTACATATACGAATATCCTCAACAATCATTATTGTTTGTGGCGCAACGTACACGTCTTTATTTTCTAACACTTTTTTTCTCAGATACATAGAATCTAAATTTGAAAATGGATTAGAAAATATCTTCAATATATTCTTAATATATTGTTTTCCTTTCATTTTCGAATTTTCCAAGACTAAATATACTTTTTTTCAAAGGTATAAATAATTTCTCATTAAATAAAGTTTTACATTCATTATTAATCAATTGAATTATGTTATTCGGTAAAGACTTTGTGGCATTTAATTTGTTAACAAAAAGCAATGCCTCTTCTGTAACTAGTTTCGCATAATCAACTTCATTTATACATACATTTTTTTTCTAAATTTTTCTTTGACTTAGATGCTATGTTAGCCTTTAAAGATGCACTATGGTCAAAATTATAGGTTTCTCGCCTTGCGTTATCCATTTTCAAATTTGTTTCTACTTTATCTTGAGAGTGACTTCTCAAATGTTTCATGAATGACTGTTTTGTATTAAATAATCTGAAGCACAAATTTTGCGAACATCTATAAACACTTGTTTGAGTATATTTATGAAAATCTGCATAATGTGCAATTAATACATCAGCAGAATTAACACAGTCATTACAGTCTGAACACTTGAACATGTTTGCTAATAAGAAATATGCAATTATCCGAAAATCTTTAAAATAAAAAAAATATAATTTGTCTATTTTGATTTTTAAAGGAAACTTAATTAGTAATATTAATTAGTTAATCAAATTACAATCATCACAATATGAATAAAAAATGAACATAAATCTAATCATTTCGATCACATAACAAAATGAAACTATCTTATAAATAACTATTCTCACATTCAGATTTTTGGATATTTGCAATTTCTGTGATTTTTGGATCTTGAAATTGATTCCAAATTCTTATTAGAACGTTTGAAACAACTGAAGTTAAATTATTTAAAACAATATGTAATTAAAAACAAGAACTTGCAAATAAAATTTAAAAATAACGTGCATTCAATAACAATTAAAATATGAATTAAATGAACGCATGACAAACGCAATCAGAGAAAAAGCTATGTTGAATCTGGAGTCAGAGCGGTGAAGTACCATTTTCGGCGAGTGATGGGAAAATTTACTCCAACTTGGGAAAAAATGCGGACAATTTTATGTCAGATTGAGGCCTGCCTCAATTCTCGTCCACTCACTCCGTTAATGGACGATTCTTCTGACGAACTTGCTCTAACACCAGGGCACTTTCTCATTGGAACCAGCCTGAAAACCGCGCCTGAACCTTCACTTATTGATGGTCAGAAAAACTTGATGACTCGCTGGCAAACTACATCTGGAATAGTCCAGTCATGTTGGAAGCGTTGGCGTTCAGAATATGTGCAACAATTGCAACGTCGACACAAGTGGCAGGAGCAGTGTGATAACTTGCAACCGGGAGATGTGGTGATTCTTCACGATCCCAATCGACCACCACGCGACTGGGCTCTTGCTCGAGTTGAGGATGTCCGCAGAGGAACAGACGGCCTCGTAAGAGACGTGATGATATGGACTAGAGGGACCAGACTTCACCGTCCTATAACACGACTTATTAAACAACACACTGACTCTGAACACTAAACACACACTTGTACACTTACTTTGTCATAATAAGTTTCCTTATTTTTTTTCAATCGTCTTTACTTCAAACTCCTTTTTTTCACAAATACAACATTACCTTTTGTGTCTTCACAAAATATCAATTTATTTTTTTTTGTTTGATTTTTTCAATTTCAGTCATGGCATCACTAACAGAATGTATCCAGTTGGACAATATACAGTTTACCGACACTGAGTTGGAACCAAAGAACCCGCCAAGACCGACCCTCGAACAACGCTTGTTCGAAATGTTCAGTGCATCACCTCCATCACCCGGGACAAGGTCAACAGACAGTGTGCCCACCGTTACTGTCCAATCTGGAAAAAAGCGTAGATGCACAGACTCCGGGTTATCTAAACCCCACAAATATGGACGGCAAGACACGACATCACCGCTAGGTTCTCCAGCCATGGAAAAGGCATGGAAGGAGGTCAATGAGGAGCCTTGTGTAAATTATACCGAGAGACTCTACCCTTTGCAATGCGACCTGAGGCGTATTACAGTTCGCATCAACGCTCCTCATCCTGACAACCACCACATCCTCCAACCTTATGCATACCACGTGTCTGTCCCCAACACGGTCTTAGAATTCCACAAGCGCCATGCTAACTAGAAGTGGCGGACAT
Organism: Gryon sp. ZL-2020; assembly: GCA_022817425.1. Taxonomy (NCBI): domain Eukaryota; kingdom Metazoa; phylum Arthropoda; class Insecta; order Hymenoptera; family Scelionidae; genus Gryon; species Gryon sp. ZL-2020. Next base: position 4,485 of record JABFPJ010004895.1, on the reverse strand, counting down.
TTGTGCCCGCTGGTAAGCTGATAATCTACTTCCGCTATGGAACTCCGGCAGGGGCGAAACTTAACCGTCAACAAGTCAACAAAAAGTCAACAAGCCCACCGAAAGACCCACGTCCTCGGACGGCGACGAAGCCTAAGTGCAGCAATAACCCTAAGAACCGGCTGACGTGGTGGTCGTTCCAACGCACTCGGCCCTCCATCCCATTACCAACCCACGGATTGGAGGTGAAATTCCGAGAGGTCAGGAATGCTTGACCACACCTTGAACGGCTGGATCCGTTCAACCCGGGCGGTGTCAAATATTGGCACCGTCCTTACCGACAGCACCAAAAGCAACACGTTAGGGCTTACGCCGGTCGGGTCATCATAGTGCGAGGAGAGAGGGTCCGCTCCCCACCACCGCTCACGAGCAAGGGAGTAGCGAACGCTCACTCGCCACTTCCACTCGAGCCTTCTCGAGTTACGGTCCTCTCTTCGAGCCTTCTCGAACGCCGTCAGATCGTGCCTTCACGAGTCTTTTTTCTCTCTCGTGCCTTCACGAGCTCCGCACCATATAGCGCACCACTCGAGCGTTCTCGAGCGCCGCATCAGCCGGCGAGCCTTGGTCACACGGCGTGGCCATCATGTACAAAAGAGAGCCTTCTTTCTCACCGAAGACAACTCCGCGCATTATTCGTCACATTATTTGTTTATTTTAGTGGATATTCTAATCTTAGGCCACAAGTTTACGTTTAAGTTAATTAGTGTTGTTCAACGAGCATCTTTTTTTTAACCAAAGTTTTAAACAATTTATACCGTCTACACTGTTTTTTAAAAGTTCAAAAGGTTTCTTTTGTTTCTTTTATTTATTAACATTATATTCTAAACTTTACACAACTAATTCATATATTTAAAACAAAAAACTATTCAAACGAAGCAAATCATTTTCTTGGTAAAATAAATTGAAATTGTGTCGTTTGAAATCTCTCAATTTCGACCAAATTTAATTTCAAACAATCACTTAAATTAGATTGAGTCACAAAACCAATGTTTTGGTTACTCTTATTTGTATTTATTTTGTTTTACTTTGGGAATTAACTCACTGTTATTGTGTCCCTAGTAGAATTTTGAACTTGGCTGAACCTGCGGCCTTCTTGGGCAAACCCTGTTCCAAGATTGGACTAACATTTGCCCTATGTGGGATTTTTGAGGGACCCACATTGGTTTGAAACGCTAACCTATAAATTACCTAGTTAGGTATTCCTAATGTGGGCCTAACGAGGCCTCCCTGGTATGAGATATTTGATGAAATCCAATGTTGGCCTAATTAAGCCTCAGTAGGCACACCTACGTTTAGTCAACATTTAAGTAAAATATTTGTTTAAAAATGCATCATGGAGAATCGAACTCAAGACCCGAACGTGAAAGTTAAACATCTTACACACTGAGCTACTTCTAATGAATTGTTTTGTAAACATCAACTTAAGTCTACTATAGTATATATAGGATGTAACCTAACCAATGTTCCGCCATTATCACGACAAGCCACATTTGGATGAGGGTTGTTGAAATAAAGACCCAGGTTGTTTGCAGTTTCTCACTATTATATTTTATTGCCTTCACAAGTTTCTTGGCTACTCAATGTACAAAACTTCTTTTCTCAGCACACTTCGTTTCTCAAGACGATCGGGTGGTTCGCGACCGCGCCACGATGACTCAAACGAGTGACCTTATCCGCACCAGCCATCCGCTGTTGGGATTCTCGTCTCAACCTTTTGATTGCAAAAGCTCTCGAATCTCTACCCCACGGCCATATATATCGACATCCCTCCCAGGAAACACGATCACGCGATTTGACGTGGGTATTCTTGTTGTCGATCCGGCGACAACATCACGGCGCTGCATTTACCATAACCACCTCACGCTCCTCACTCACCCCTTATCATTACCACCTCATTACAAACTAAATCCACTTAAACCTATAAAATTTATCCTCACTCAATAAAAGAAACTTATATATAAAATACATATAAAGAAACTTATATAAGAAACTCTATAAAGCGCTCATTCATCATTATACCTAGACACTCGTCTCGCCAGGGTGGAAGCATTCTGCCTGAAGTTAGTCACGACATCCCCTCTCGATGATTGGCAGTCTCCGGCGAGGACTGTCAACGCAATGCTGCCAGTCTCTAGGTTGGAGGGGACAATCGACGAACGTTGACAGTCAACGTTCGTCGATTGTCCCCTCCAACCTAGAGACTCTCCCCCCAGACGTACCGCGCCCCACTTACCGATCAGCCACCGCCGATC
>JABFPJ010004894.1:0-13001 GCA_022817425.1 Gryon sp. ZL-2020 | reverse complement strand
CTTGATTTACAAAAAAAAAAAAAAAAGAAAAAAAAATAAAAGAAAGAAAGAAAATAAAAGTGATGCTGTATTGTATCGATTTGAACAGGTTTATGATTATGCTTTGGTATTATTCTAGACATTAACTGATTAGAAATCGGCATTGCATCATTATTGTGCAAGAAATTTATCATGTACTTTGTTCAAGCAAATTAATTACCAGCGTTGCAATTACGGCATTTGCAACAAGTAATTAAACTGAATTGAGTTTTTTTTTGAAGAATATTTTAGCGATCTTTTTACCGATCAAAGGTTTTTCTCAAGGGAAATTTTTAACTATCGACAAAATTTACCAAAACGATCGAAAATTGTTGCCGATTTTTTTTTACCGATTTTTGCCAATTTGTTGCCGATTTTTGCCGATTTGCTATCGATTTTATTGCCAGTTTTTTGCTAATAAGTTGCCGATTTGTTGCCGATTTGTTACCGATTTGTTGCCGATTTGGTACCGATTTTTACCGATTTTTTGCCGATTTTTTACCGATTTAGTACCGATGTATTACCGAAATGCTGCCGATTTTTTATCGATTTTTTATCATCTTTTTACTACATTTTTAACGATTTTTCCTGATTTTTTATGGATTTTATTTCCAATTTGTTGCCGATTTTTACCGATTTATTATCAATTTTACTGCCGATTTTATTGCCAATTTGTTGCCAATTTGTTGCCAATTTATTTAAATTTATTACCGATTTTTCACCGATTTGTTGCCGATTTATTACCATTTTATTACCGATGCTACCGATTTCTTATCAACTTTTTACAACATTTTTAGCGGTTTTCCGCCGATTTTTTAACGATTTATTGCCGATTTTCCCTCAATCTTTTAATTTTACATTTCCTCATTTATTTTAAAAACATATTAAATTATTTTCTATACATTCGCATCGCACCTACAACATATATAAAGCCATTTAATAGAACCAATAAAGTGTTAGAACGGATCTGCATGTTGGATCGAGTAACTTGATCGAAAATCAACGAAACGTGTCAAAAGACAAAACTGCCTTCCGCGTTTGGGTGAGAAATGGGTAAAAATGGTCGCGTAATGAAGAACACTTACCGGTATCCATTGCCACGAGGGTGAGTGTATACTCGGCGACCAGTTCTCTGTCCAGTGGGCGCAATAAAAAGATCTCACCGGTACTGGCGTTTATTCGAAAAAGATCGGTATCCCCCTCCTTCAAGAAATACCTCACTTGATCGTTGTAAGGCGGTGTGTCCGCGTCGTACGCCTTTACCTATTTGCAACAAGCGCAAAACAAGAACCGTTCGTTTAGATTATTGCACACTTTGTTTATTGCGCATTACTTTATGAGCATCTTAAAGTCGCTAAGCAAATGGCGCAGCGATCACGATTTACAGCCGGATATTATTTTACAGAACAATTCATGTATTTTTGTTTTTTTTGTAGGTTTAACAAAAAAGCTCTTTGCACAATGTTTTTGCAACAGATAAACTTTATGGATTTTGATCTTAGAACTTCTCCAAGTAGTAAAGTTCAAAAATAATGTCTGGCGAAATCTTTTTTTTTTTATTTCGGTTTTTTAAGTTTTTTAAATAAAAAAATTTTTTTTTGATGATAAGAAACCTGCATAATAAAACTACCTTTTAATACCTTAAAAAAACTTTTTTTAGGTATTTAAAACCTTAGAAAACCTTTTTTTAATTTTTAGAAATCTTAAAAAACCTTTAAAACCTTTAATAACCTTTAAAAACCCTTAAAACCTTTAAAACCTTTAATAACCTTTAAAAACCCTTAAAACCTTTTAAACTTTTAAAACTTTTAAAAAACTTTAAAACCTTTAAAAACCTTTAAAACCTTAACAAACCTTAAAAACCCTTTTTTAAGATTTTAAAAAAGTTTCACAAAGGTTTTAGAAAACCTTAAAAAACCTTTAAAATCTTTAAACCCTTAAAAACCTTTAAAAAATTTAAAAACCTTTAAAACCTTAAAAAAACCTTTTTTAAGGTTTTGAAAAGGTTTTAAAAAAAGGTTGTTTTTTGATGATATTGTAACCAACCTGCATTATAAAACCGCTATGGGGAATTTTGTTCTCCATAACGTAAGCCAAATAGGGCGAGTCGAGAAAAACGGGCGCGTTGTCATTGATGTCAAGAACGTTGATGACAACTTCGGCGACATCCGAGCGCACCATACCGCCGATCTCCGCGGCGCAATCCTCGGCCAGAACGGTGAGTCGATAGCGCGACTTGCGCTCGAAGTTGAGATTCTTTGCCACGCGAATCACACCGCCGTCCTCGGATATCGTCAGGTCGCGATTCTCGTCGCCCATTGCGATGCTGTAACGCACGCGGCCGTTTACACCTTCGTCACGATCAGTTGCTGATATCTGCAATTTAAAAAAAAAAATTTTTTTAACTTCAATTTTGGGTACACTAATTCAGATAAACCGTTTTAGTTTGATTTGTTTATATCGTTTTGTTTATTTTGTTTTATTTATTTTGTTTCGATTTTGTTTATTTGCTTTGATTTGATTTTTTATTTATTTTGTTTTCTTTCTTTATTTTGGTTTGATTTATTTGTTTATTTCGTTTTATTTGTTGTGGTTTTATTTTTTTTGTTTAGTTGTTTATTTTGTCTTATTTGTTTGGATTTCTTTGTTTATTTGATTTATTTGTTTTGGTTTTGTCTTGTTTATTTAAGAAACCTTTTTTTAATTTTTAGAAATCTTAAAAAACCTTTAATTACCTTAAAAATCTTTTTAAACCTCTAAAACCTTAACAAACCTTAAACATCTTTAAAACCTTTCAAACCTTTAAACCTTTAAAACCTTTAAAACATTTGAAAACTTTTAAAACCTTAAAAATCCTTTTGGAAGGTTTTAAAAAGGTTTTGAAAAGGTTTTTTATTTGTTTATTTTGTTTTATTTGTTTTAATTTCTTTGTTTATTTCATTTTATTTATTTTGGTTTTGTTTTTCTTGTTTATTTCTTTAGTTTTGTTTATTTGTTTTGTTTTATTTGTTTATTTTGTTTTATTTGTTTCGATTTCTTTGTTTATTTTGTTTTATTTGTTTTGTTTATTTCGTTATGTTTACTTCATGTTGTTTATTTTCTTTAGGTTTTTGTTTATCTTATAATTTTTTTTTTATTTCTTTTGTTTTAATTTGGTTTAGTAAATAAAATAAGTATTTTATTTATTTTATTTTTTTTTAAATCACTATTTTTACTAATTTAATTTTATTTTTGACTTCAGCCTATCTACTTAAGTCTACTTAAAATGAATAATAAAGACAATGACCTGCAAAATGCTCGCCCCAATGCTCGCATTTTCCGCGACAGTAGTGGAATATTGCGTGGGATCGAACACCGGTGAGTTGTCGTTTTCATCGAGCACAATCACCGTGACCGTGGTGGAGGTGAACTTTGACGGCTCGCCTTTGTCGCGCGCCGTAAGTTGCAGCGTGTAATTTGGCCGGTGTTCGCGATCAAGCGGCCCGGATACGCGCAACAGTCCGTCCACCGTGCCCAATGTGAACGGCAGATCCTTGCTGTCCAATGTGTACTCCACATACCCATTTCGTCCTTCGTCCTTGTCCACGGCTTTAATTGCCATCACTACTGTGTTTAAGGCGGTGTTTTCCATGATCGATGTCTGATTTGGCGAGATGAATTCGGGGGCCAAATCGTTTACGTCCAAAAGGACTACGCTGACCTGGAAAAAATGGATGGGTTTTGAGTTAGACGGTTTTTGGTGTTGGGGATTTTTGGGCGCCAGGGGTTGTCAGTGGATCGGTATTTTTGGGTGCCGAAAAATTTTTGGCTCCAAAAACTTTTGGGCGCCAGATACTTTTTGGCGCCAAAAACTTTTGGGCGCCACAAGTACTTTGGCGCCAGATGCTTTTTGGCGCCAATAACTTTTAGGCGCCACAAGTACTTTGGCACCAGATACTTTTTGGAGCTAGACACTTTTGGGCGCCACAGATTTTTGGGCGCCAAAAGTAATTGATAGATAAGCATTTTTATCACCAGATATTTTTGGGCGCCAAAGATAATTGATGGATAAGCATTTTTAGCGCCAATGGAATTTTGGCGCCAGCATTTTTTTGGCGCCAAGAATCAGTAGATCGGAATTTTTCGGCGTCGAAGATTTTTTGGCGCTAAAAATTTTTGACCGCCAAAGGTAATGGAGGGATAATTATTATGGGCGCCAGACACTTTTTGGCACCAATCATATTTGGACGCCAAGCACTTTTTTGTACCAAAAAATTTTGACGTCAAAAGTATTTGAGGGATAAGCGTTTTTGGCGCCAGAAATTTATGGGCGCCACGAAATTTCGGACGTAAAAGATATTTGAGGAATAATCATTTTTGGCGCCAAGGGCATTTCAACGCCAGAAACTTTTTGGCGCCAATCATTTTTGACCGTAAAATACTTTTCAGCACCACATGTTTCTAGGCGTCAAAAGAATTTGGGCGCCACCGGTATTTTGGCGCCAGATACTTTTCGGCGCCAGAGGCTTATAGGCGCCAAGAATTTCCGGGCACCAAAGATAAATGAGGAATAATCATTTTTGGCGCCAAAGGCATTTCGGCGCCAAAAGCTTTTGGGCGCCACAGGGATTTTGGCGCCGGACACTTTTGGGCGCCAAAGATAATTGATAATTGAATTTTGGCGCCAGATGCTTTTTGGCACCAAGAATTTTGGCGCCAATGGAATTTCGGCGCCAGAAACTTTTTGGGGCCAGATGCTTTTTGGCACCAAGAATTTTGGCGCCAATGGAATTTCGGCGCCAGAAACTTTTTGGCGCCAGATGCTTTTTGGCACCAAGAATTTTGGCGCCAATGGAATTTCGGCGCCAGAATCTTTTTGGCGCCAGATGCTTTTTGGCGCCACGAATTTTTTGGCACCAATGGAATTTCGGCGCCAGAATCTTTTTAGCGCCAGATGTTTTTTGGCACCAAGAATTTTGGCGCCAAAATTTATTTAAAAAAAAAATTTTGTTTGTTTATTCATACCTGCACAGTCGATGACATAGGTCTCGCCGGTGATAACGGACTGTCCATTGCGCTGATTATCAAATTGTAAGTCGCCTGGGTCTCACGATCGAGTAACTTGTTCGTAAAGACGGTGCCATTTGGAGTAATACTGAAATGCCGATCGTCATCGCCGCGTACGATTTCATAACGTATGCGTCCATTATCGGCGGAGTCGAGGTCCTGCGCGGTGACCGCAATGACCGCGGTGCCGACGGTCGCATTCTCAAGTATGTCGGTCGCGTACGGACCCGGCTCAAAAATCGGCGCATTGTCGTTCAGATCGACGACGTTGCAGTAGACCGTGACGGTGGATGACAGCGCGGGATTCCCCGCGTCCGTCGCCTGCACGACCAGGATGTAATGCTGGACCTGCGGCAAATCACGTGACTTTATCTTTTCAACTATCCTCTTTTCATTTATTCATCTTTCTTTTTTATGGGATGATATTTATATTTTATACGCTTTTGACATGGGAATTTTACAAACCGACAATTTTCGATTTTTTGTTCATAGAAAAAAAAATAAAAAAGGAATCTGAAGAATATTTGCCGATTTTTCATACCGATTTTTTTTTCTATTTTAGTATTAAGGTTTTAAAAAATCGAAAAATCTTTTTTCTGCCGATTTTTTTAAATCTCGTTTAATATAAAATTATATATAGGATCCGAAGAATTTTTGCCGATTTTTAATGTCGATTTTTCATACCGATTTTTAATCTATTTTAATATAAAAACAAAAAAAGAATTTAAAAAATTTTCGCCTTTTTTCCATACCGATTTTTCTATTTATTTTAATATCATAATAAAATAAGAATTTAACGAATTGGGTCAATTTTCCATGCCGATTTGTCTATTTATTAATACCAAAATCAAAAAAAAAAAAAAAAATCGGAAGAATTTTTGGCAATTTTAAATGCCGATTTTTCATGCCGATTGTTTAAATCAATTTTAACATAAAAATCAGAAAAAAAATTGAAGAATTGCTGCCGATTTGCATTGCCGATTTTTCATGCCGATTTTTAAATCTATTTTAATATAAAAATAAGAAAAAAACTGAAAAATTATTGCCGATTTTCACTGCCGATTTTTCATGCCGATTTTTCCATCAATTTTAATACAAATTAAAAAAAATCGGCATTTTGCAAAATTAGCCGATTTCCCATGTCAGTATGGAAATTGTCCAACTTTCTAACGTCTTTTTTAATTTCTGACAAAAATTAACTCTTAACGTTACATTGGTTGACAACTTGGAGTTAAATGTTAATTCTAAATATAGAAGTTGGAGATAATTCATGGCAATTTTTGCGACGAAACAAAAGAGAATTGAAAGTTGGGGAGGAAAAGTGTGTGTGAGTTATTAAGGTTTTCTATTAATCATAATATTGTATAATGGGTATTGAAATGAGAAAATGAGTTGATTCGAAGGAACGCGGAGTTTGTAGATAATTCAGAACTTGAATGAGAAACGGGACAAATTTACGAGTAACATTCGCATATATCAGTATCTCCCAAGAAAGTAATGTTTCTCGAGCCATAATGAGCGCATTTCACAAGTGACTGTTCATCGAGATGCTTATATGGTAACGTCGATACGAAGAGTATCGCATCGACCAACTAATATGTTGCAGAGAAATCGGCGATCGTGATAAACGCGATCGGTTTGATTTTTTTTTTTTTTTTTTTTTTTGGACTTTTGGTTTCTTTGTAAAAATGAATTATGTTAATATGCGGATATAAAGTGAAATTGTTATATATATGTTATATGTGTATTTTATGAGGTTTATTCAATTAATGAATGGGATAGAAATTTGTTGATAATTACAGGTTTAAGGAGGCAGGTCTTTGAGTAGAATTTGAGAAAAATTAGAAAAATTAGACAAATAAAATTTTTTCTGGTAATTTTTTAGATTTAAAAAGTATTAAATTTTTTAAATGTAAAAATATAAAAAATAAAAAAACTTGTTTTTTGGTTTTTAATTTTAAAAATTATTAAATTTTTTAAATGTAAAAATATGAAACTACACAAAAAATTTGTTGGTTTATTTTTCAAATTTAAAAATTATTAAATTTTTTAAATTTTAATTTTTTGTATGGGTTTTGTATTTTAACTTTTCTAACTTTTAAATTTTAAGTGTGGAATTTGGGGTTTGATTTTCAAGATTAAAAATTAAAAACGCCAAATTTCGAAATTGAAACATTCATATTTAAAATTCATATTTAAAAGTTGATAATAAAAAAATATTTTCTAAAATGTGAAATTTGAAAATCAAAATACACATAAAAAAAACCTCAAAATCCAAAAATCAAATTTTTACAAAAAAATTAATTTTTAAATTGCACTAAAAAATGCATGTTCAAATATTGTAATTTCAAAATAAAAAAATAAATACTTCAAAAAATACAAAATTTTACTTTTTAAATATTTTGATAATTTAATATTCAATTTTGGAAAACCAATAATTTCAACATTTCTAACCTAAAAGTTCAATTCCGAATCCAAAATAAAAAATTAAGATTTGATAAGTCAAAAACCAATTTCTATCAAAATAAGAAATCTTAAGATTTAAAATTCAAAATGCAAATTAAAAGACAAAAAATAAATTCCAAATTAGGTTTATAGATTTGAATATTCAAAATAGAAATTAAAAATTAAGAAATAAAATCTACTTAACTTAAATATTTAAATATTAAAAAATAAAATATAATGCATTAATATAATAATAATAATAATAATAATCATATTAATAACAATAATAAAATTACAATAAACAATATTAATATGAATATATATAACATTTATATATACAATAAATTACAATTGAAAAAATAATAATAAACCTATTAAGTAAAAATAAAAAAAAATATTATTTTACGAAATAAACAATTATTTAAATAAAAAATCAAAATAAAAATGTAAATATTTCCATTATTCCATTTCATTGAAATAAAAAGCTCTGCAATTTTCATACATCCAAATTAAACTTCCAAATTTCATACAAGACTTAGAAAAAAAAAAAAAAAAACTAAAACAGCAAAACTGAATAAACGGAAGGAATTAGAGAAAGAGAGCGCCGTTTCTAGAACCTCTCATCAGTCTAAACGGCATTTGAGAGATAGTCGGTTGGGGATTATTACCTGAACTTTTTGAGCAAAAAGAAAAAGTTGGAGAATGAAAAACGCAAAAATAACATGCTGTTCACCGAAAATCGGTCCTTGTAAAATCGTTAAATATAGAGTTCAGAAGGTCGATTACGAGCCAAGTAATGACGCGAGACGACGTCTTTCGTGACTATCGATACAGTTTAGACGAGTTTCGCTGAAAGAAGGAAAGGCTTATTTATTCATGAAAACAATAAGTTGCGCGCCAAAAATGCAATGTCCATAAATTGTCCACACTTTGCCCATCGCTTTATGACGTTTTTAAACATTTTTGCCAAACCAAACTTTTATGTACAAACACGGTTTTAACTTTCAAAAAATTTTTTTTCAAACTTTCTTTTCTTCTTTTTTTCATGCATAAAAATTTTTATGCATGAAAATAAGTGCATTGCCGAAGTTATAATTAGGGACTTCTTTTGTGGAAAATAACATTTTTGCATTTTAAATCGAATGTAAAGATTTTTTCGTGCCGATTTTTTTATTTATTTAGATCAAAATCAAAAAAGAAAAAAATCGGAAGAAATTTTGCCGATTTTTCATGCCAATTTTTCATGCCGATTTTTGTAACTATTTTAATATAAAAATAAGCAAAAAAAATCGGAAGAATTTTCGCCGATTTTCAATGCCGATTTTTCATACCGATTGTTTATGCCGATTTTTCCATTTATTTTAATAAAAATTTTACAAAATCGGAAGAATTTTCGCCGATTTTCAATGCCGATTTTTCATACCGATTTTTTATGCCGATTTTTTCATTTATTTTAATAAAAATTTTACAAAATCGGAAGAATTTTCGCCGATTTTCAATGCCGATTTTTCATACCGATGTTTAACGCCGATTTTTCATACCGATTTTCAATGCCGATTTTTCATACCGATTTTTTATACCGATTTTTCATACCGATTTTTCAACCTTTTTTAATATAAAAAGTAAAAAAAAAGTATGGAAGGAATGTAAAACGAGAGACGATAAATCATGATGAAGCAGCGATGCATTATTAATTCTAATACACAAACGCGGGCATGTAATTCGTCGAATTGAAGTATTAGATAAGAAAATGCTAATGAAATATTCATGAATAGTTTGGTACAAGCGAAGTAATTGTTCTTGATAGCGATTTTCCTGCGCGTTGTGCGCCCCTTTTTCCGCCGCTCGTTCTCTCTGTCTTCCTCTCTCGATATGCGCCATATTTTATGAATTAGCATTTGATCAAGTCGAGATAAGTATCAACTTCCCGAACAGATAACCTGGCCAATAATCTTTGACTAAATTATAAATTGAACAATTTTTCAACTCGTTATTTATTGAAGATTATATCAATTAAATGCCCGCCATTTTGTTTATTTAACGTATTAAACTAAATTCTTCATTCGAATTTTTACATTATTCAAATATTTTGCAAAAAACAAAGATTAAACATATTTTATTAATTACACAGAGAGAAATAAATATTATGATTTTACTTTTTGACATAAGTAAATGAAAAAAAGGTTATATTGCTATTTAGATTCTTAAAATATATTAATGTAAAAAGGTGTTAATACTGCTGTGTCAGTGAAATTAACTAATTCATTTAAGTTAAACATTTCATTTAAAAATACTATTGTACTTTTTAAATTTAACCAGTTTAAAGTTTGATTTTAACTTGATGGTAGTAAGAAATACCAATAAAAAAGTGTACACGCCAAATTAATATTTAATGTTTTGATATGGTTGAATTAACCAATTGGAAAAGTTGTCCATATTTTAACCTCTGAAAATAGTAATCTTTACTGTATTTTTGTTTGTACGTATCATTTGTTTAACTGTGTGTAATTTTATTAAAGTAAATGTGCATATAAAAAATCTAAAAATCCAATATTTCAATTTTCAACATTTTAAATTTCAAAAATTCGGAATTTTACTTTTTACATATTTTGATAATTTAATATTTAATTTTGAAAAATAAAAAAATGAAAAATTCCTTAAAAAAGTGACAAACTAAAATACAAATTTGAAATTTTAACATTTAAAATTCGAAATAAGAATTTTGTTTCAAATTTCAAAAAAACTTTTTTTGTAATTAATTAAATTAAAGTAAATATGCATATAAACAATTTTAAACATCCAAAATGCCATCCAAATTTTGAATTTTCCATCAAAAAATACAAAATTTTACTTTTTGTATATTTTGACAATTCAATTTTAAATTGTGAAAAACCAAAAATTTCAAAATTTCTCACCTAAAAACTCAATTTTATATTCAAAATTTTAAAATTTCAAAATTAAATTAAAAATCAATGTCTAAAATGAAAAATTCAAAATTTTAACATTTAAAATTCAGAATTCTAATGAAACAAAAATTTTCAAATTTCATAAAAAACGATTTTTTCATTAATTAAATTAAAGTAAATATACATATAAAAAAGCTAAAAATTCAAAATCCCACATTTCAAAAACACAAAATCTTCCTTTTTAAATATTTTGATAATTCAATATTCAATTTTGATAAACCAAAAATTGAAAAATTTTAAATTTAAAATGCAAAATAAAAAGGAAATTTTCCAAATTGCATAAATTTTTTTTTAATTAATTGAATTAATTATATAAAAAATAACCTATATATAAATTATATATAAAATAACCTATATATAAAAAAATTTTAAAATTCAAAATTCCCAATGTCAAAAATTTTAATTCTTACTTTTTAAATAATTTGATAATTGAATATTCAATTTTGAAAAAGCAAAAATGTTAACATTTAAATTTCAAATTTGCAAAATAAAAAAAAAATATTTTTCAAATTTCATAAAATAATTTAAATTTTTAATTTTTAATTTAAATTTTTTAATTCATTAAATTAAATTAAATATTCATTTGCAACTTTTTGTTTAATTCTTCATGCAAGAAAAGTTGAAACGGGGAACAAAAATGGCGAAGGAATTTGAAAGATAGACGAGAATAGTTGTTGACGTTTCGCAGTTGGGGCAGAAATTGAATTTAATTGTGAGAAAAAGCCGGCTCCGGCTAAGAGCTCATAATTGCGCATTTGAGCTGTAAGAATGACAAAGGGACATTGCACGCGTAGTATGGCAGCAGAACCGGAAGCCCGAAGAGCACCTGTTGGCGCGCAGCCAAGGGAAAAGAAAAGAAAGATCGAGTCGGTCGAGCGAGTGGCGTTAATTTCGGCGCACTCACTGGGTTCTTCCACCCAATGTAACTCATGATTAAATGACGCCCTTTTTTTCCGGCTTTTTTTTTTTTTTTTTTTTTTTTTTTTTTTTTTTTTAAGGTGAAACTAAACTAGGGGGATGTGCAATTGGGGGGAGGACCAATTATATCAGGGTATCCTTTTTCTCGCCCGACTTAATTAAGTGCACCCGAAATGTGCACTTTTCTATGTTTCCCCCTTTTTTGGTTCCAGTTTCATGCAAAAATTACAAACTGCCCAATTAATTAAAGAGTGTTTCATTTAACGTGTTTAAGTGTGTGATAAATTGATCTTTTCATTTTTTTTTGGATTTTAGATTGTGAAAAGTCGATAATTAAAATATTTGTTATTAAAGGTTAGAAAAGTGATATTTTCTACCCTTTTCTTTAAACGAATTTAAAGTGTAAAGAATTTTTTTTTTTTTAAATTTCAAAAAATTATATTATTTATCATTAGAGGTCGGAAATTTTCTACTTTCTGCCCTCATTTTTTACGATTTTAAAATGCAGAAAACAGATAATTAAATTATTTATTATTAGAGGACAGAAATGTTCTACTTTCTGCCCTCATTTTTAACAATTTTAAAATGTCAAAAGTTGATAACTACATTGGTTATAAGTAGAGGTAAGAAAAGACCTACTTTCTGCCCTCTTTTTAACGATTTTAAAATGCAAAAATATAGATAATTACATTGATTTAAAGTAGAGATCAGAAAAGACTTACTTTCTGCCCTCTTTTTTAAAATGCTAAACTGCAAAAATAGAGAATTACATTATATATCATTAGAGGTCGGTAATGTTCTACTTTCTACCCTCATTTTTAACAATTTAAAAATTTCAAAAATTAATATATACATTAATTATAAGTAAAGGTTAGAAAAGACCTACTTTCTGCCCTTTTTTTAACGATTTTAAAATGCAAAATATAGATAATTACATTGATTTAAAGTAGAGATCAGAAAAGACTTACTTTCTGCCCTCTTTTTTAAAATGTTAAACTGCAAAAATAGAGAATTACATTATGTATCATTAAAGGTCGGTAATGTTCTACTTTCTGCCCCCATTTTTAACAATTTAAAAATTTCAAAAATTAATATATACATTAATTATAAGTAGAGGTAAGAAAAGACCTACTTTCTGCCCTTTTTCGTAACGATTTCAAACTACAAGATTGGTAATAACAATAAATATAAAATAACAATGTATAATAATTTTTGTATAATAAATACAAAAAATAGATAGATAATTGCATTAGTTAAAATTAGAGTGCAGAAAAGTTCTACTTTCGGTCCCCTTTCAATTTTTCAACACTGAAAAACGATACCTTTTTATAAACGAATGTTCAAAAGAAATAAATGACAAAAATAAATAATTACGCCAATTATAATTCAAACTCAGAAAAGTCCAACTTTCCGCCCTCTTCCAATTTTCAACCAATTTCTTGCACTTTTATATAAAATATTCACACACAAAATTCGGCAGAACTTTTAACACGATCGTAATTCAATTTTGGTTGCATTCTCATAATCATCGAGGGCCCGAAAGACGTCATGCATGAAAAATGTTAACGAAATAAATCTCGCTGCATTTTAATATGCAGAACAGTATTT
>JABFPJ010004893.1:0-13002 GCA_022817425.1 Gryon sp. ZL-2020 | reverse complement strand
TTTAACTTGAGTTAGACTTCAACTTAACTTTAAATTTAACTTTAACTTGAGTTAGACTTTAACTTCACTTTATCTTTAGCTTTGACTTGAGTTAAGCTTCAACTTAACTTTAACTTTAACTTTAAATTAACTTTCACCTGTGATTTTAACTTGAGTAAAACTTCAACTGAACTTTAACTTTAACTTGAGTTAGACCTTAACTTAACTTTAACTTCAAATTAACTTTAACATTAACTTGAGTTAGACTTCAACTTAACTTTAACTTTGATTTGACTTAGACTTCAACTTTACTTTAACTTTGACTTGAGTTAGACTTCAGCTTAACTTTAACTTTGACTTGAGTTAGACTTTAACTTCACTTTATCTTTAGTTTCGACTTGAGTTAAGCTTCAACTTAACTTTAACTTTAACTTTAACTTTAACTTTAACTTTAACTTTAACTTTAACTTTAACTTTAACTTTAACTTTAACTTTAACTTTAACTTTAACTTTAATTTTAACTTTAACTTTAACTTTAACTTTAACTTTAACTTTAACTTTAACTTTAACTTTAACTTTAACTTTAACTTTAACTTTACCTTTAACTTTAACTTTGACTTTGACTTTAACTTTAACTTTAACTTTAACTTTAAATTTAAAAATAATGATTTTAAATGTGTGATTGAAAAGCCGTTGTTTATAATTTACGATCGCAATAAGGTACAAAAAAATATTTATATTCGTGCAAGCAGCTAAATAATGCAAATAAGGTCCTGTCGATTGAGAAAGTTTCACGCAAGGCGTGGTTTCGAAACTTTATGAATAGTTTTGCATCGTTATGGCTTACTGCTCTGTGTTATAGTACCCTACAAAATTACTTTGCGAACTTCACCGAACGCTTTAGCGGTGACCACCGTTCGTGCGGACAATGCTTCAAGTTCCTGCCATTCGTTCCCTTTTTTTTCACAAAAACTCGCAAAATCGTTATCACCCTTTTTTTTTATCCAAGTTTTGAATAACACATTTTTAACCGGGATTATAATATTGCCGATTATTAATATTTTTTATTAAATCTTACATTCAATTAAAAAAACAAAATTTTTCTTTGATATTTTCTAATTCCAATGTATCTTCTTTGTAATTTTGTTAAAATTTTTTTACGCTGGAAAAGTTGATTTATGATTTTATTTAGAATCGGATAATTTGACATAATGCGATTTAGTTTTAATTAAAACTCTGATATAACAGATTTTTTATCAACTTAAACATAATTTAATGAATCTGAGTTTTTTTGTATTATACTTATGCACCATACTTCTGACTCTATTTGCAGCAATTATACTTCTGACAGATATAATTGTATCAGAATGTTTAAATAGAATTTGATGCGAGTGTATTTTTAAAACGAGCAGATATTTCAAGTTCTAATAACACTCTCAAATTATTAGTTACAAATGTTTGAGCCATTAATTTTTGTTTATTTGAACAAATGAATTCATTTCAAAAACAGCGTATCCAATGAAACACTAATAGATCAAAAATTGCGCTTTAATTTGAATTTATTTAACTTTCCATAACAATACGATTTTTTAATTACAGTTCTATCCCCGGCTTTGTTAGCTAAAGCTTTTAAATTTCCACTTCAGCTCATGAAAATATTCGATAAAAACAATTGTTGTTAATTTTTATTATTCTTAATCATCCAAGTTTTTACGCGCGAATAAATTTATCAATTATACCTTGCCATACAATTTTTACCTTTAATTTTTATTTTTTTGAGCACTAAACAAATGTAATTTCAAATAACAACTCTTGATATTTTTGTTTCAGGTAAGCTTTTCAATAATTCGGAGCCAAAGCAGTCGGAGTATGTATTAAAATCACACATTTTTTCATTTTTTTTAAATGCTTTTTTTTTGCAAATGGCGTAATCCAAAGTAATGCGCAATATGAAATTTAGCAATGGTGATTAAACGTTTTTGCATTGATGGATTTCAGTCAACGAGTTATATTTCTGCCAAATTTGTTTTACTGCTGAAAAATATAGTCTTCGGATTATCCGCAACTGGTTTGAATTTGATTTTCCAATGAAAGCTTATTTCGTCAAAGTTTCGGTTTTTAGTTAATGTTTTTTTAATTTTCTGTTTAAACATTATTTTTGTTGATTAATTGTATGAATTGAAAAGTAATTCAGTTGTTAGATCTCACGACTTCTTACGTTTGTCTATTATTCACGAACAAAGCAGAACAATTTTTAACTCGTTGGGAAGAAGTTCTTAAGTGACCATAAAATTTGCAGACAATCAATACGAGAATCTTAGATATTTCTAAATTTAGATACTTTCTCAGTAATTAATTATGAATTAAATCACGAGAAGGGTTTTGTAATGATATAACTGATAAAAAATTGATCGTCCATTAAACTGATATCGAATTAAAAGTAATACTTCATTAAAATTAAAAAATAAATTAAATTTTAAAATTTACAAATTGCACATTGTAATTTTGTCTTAATAATGATTAATAAACATTAAAATGATTGTGTTGAATTATGTTTATACAAATACTTTATTATTACAGTTATGTTATATACTTTTATGTTATATACAGTTATGTTATATACAGAAATGTTATATACTTTTGAGTAATGTAGGAAAATATTTTGCATTAATAATGCAAAGGTTAGAATTGAATTTCATAAAGAAGAAAGTTTGTAACATCATTTGCAGCGAACAATTTGACGTGATATTTCGTGTCCGGTGGCAAATGCAGAAACACATATCTAGATCTATTAACTAAGCACTAGTAATGTACTACTAACATACTAGTACATACGTCTCACAGATATGTTACGAAATTAGTGTAAATCTGACATTACAATCAGGACTAGATCTTTTAATGGATGCATTACGGCAACGCGTCTATAAAAGATTTCAAGCAATGATTTCTAATAATATATAATAAGTTATACATTATACTTCGTTATTATTATATGTTATTATTTCATTATTAAATTTCACAAACTTTTATATATATATACACTTAAAATTTTTAGTGTTACTCCTTCATACGTTATAGGGATGTTACAGGGCTGTAATAAGGATGTTACTAAGATATCATAAGGATATCCTAGGATGTCGTAAGGATACACACAGATATCATAAGGTTGTTACAAGGGTGTTACAAAGATGTCATGGGGATATTTTAAGGATAATACAAAGATATTATAAGGATATCCTATGGATGTAAGGATATCATAGGGATATTCTTACATATCCTATCATATTAAGATCATTAGTCTGTCAAAAGGGTGTTACAAGGATATATATTCATAAGGATATCATAAGAATATCATAAAGAGATATCATGAGGGTGTCATAAGGATGTCATAAAGGATATCATAAGGATATTATAAGGATATTCTATGGATGCCGTATGAATATCATATGGATATCATGAGTCTGCCACAAGGGTGTTACAAGAATGTCATAGGATATCATAAGGTTGTCATAAGGACGTCATAAGGGCATTATATGAATATTATAAGGATGTTATAAGGGACATCATAAGGATATCATAAGGATGTCATAAGGATGTTATAAGAATATCATAGGTATGCCATAAGAATATCATAGGGTTGTCATAAGGATGTCATAAGTACATCATAAGGGCAATATACGGATATCATAAGGATGTTATAGGGATGTCATAAGTAGGTCATAAGGGCAATATATGGATATCATAAGGATGTCATAGGGATGTCATAAGGACGTCATAAGGGCACTATATGGACATCATAAGGATATTATAAGTATTGCATTATAAGGATATCATTGGGATTCCCTAAGAATGTCATAAGCAGGTACTACTACATACCTATAATAAGGGCTTCATAGGAATATCATAACCGTAGTGGAAAAAACAGTCTGGATATAGTATGGATGTAGTTTGGATACACTTCGCCAGACTATATCCAGACTAATTTTTCCACGCGGGAAGGTTATCAATTGCTTCATTTTCAAAATAAAAAAAATTCTTGTAGTTTATTTTATTTTTAATTAACATTTGGAATTTGTGGTTATTTAATGCGAAGACAAAGTCAAAGACAAAACGAGATGCTGAAAATGCTTGGAAAGCGGTACGTCACTCAATTATGCTCATAACATTTGCATTCTCAACTTTACGATTCTGATATTGAGATATATTAATTAACGTATGGTGTACGTACATTCCGATCGCGTTGAATTTCTAGTATTGTACCCGAGTAGCTACTAATTGGAGCATACCGTTAATGCGATTTTGTGCGGTTTCCACGACGAAACGTAATTAAGCTGCATGCACACGAAATGCGTTACACTGTTTCCTATCGAGTGAGAGCCAGGTATTATCACGTGAATCGGAAACGATGACCTTTATCCGTGCGGCTTTGTGTTACACCACTACGCTACATTTTGCGGTTCGAATATCGCACTCAAAATTAAAACACTAAATCCAATCGCGATTGCACTCTTTGTCGCGCATTGCTTCTGCATTTTCTGCGTTTAACATTGTTTTTTAAGTTTTTCAAACAACATTCTCCACTTTTTGCAGTTGAAGACTCTTTCAAGCAACTTTTGATCAATAATCGACGAGAACAAAAAAAAAAAAAAAAAAAGAAAAATGCCAATGATAAATGCAACTTGATTATTGTCAGTTAAAATCGTCCGAAACTTAGTTTTCTCTCAACAATATCCTCTTTTATGGGGATTAATTAAAAAGCTCGTCCATCCGTACACTGATTGTGGAATGCGCTTTCCAAACCAAATTAAAAGCCGCTTTAGACAACATTTTTTCAATTGATAAAATATTTTCTCGCATTTCGGATTAATTAGTTTAATTTTCAACCATTCTTTTTGTCCACATTTTTTTGCAAATAATACTTTGCAAAGATAATAACAATGGTAACTAAAAACAACTTTTAATAAATTAAATTAATTTTTAATACATTTATACAGCATACGTTGATTTAAAAAAAATTCGTAAATTAATAACGAAAATTTCATTTAAATGCATTGTACAATATATTGTATAAAATCATGAAATCTTAATTTAACTTCAACGTTAATTTAACTTTCGCAAACAAGCAAAAGTAAATCGAAAATGTTTTGCGAAATATAGCGAAACAAAGCAATTAGTAACTACGACTGAAATAATGACGTTAAAATGTGTAATAATTCTTAGTTAGTAATTTGCTAACAAAATAGCGAAGGCACGATTGCCAACGAGATCAATACGTTGATGATACGGGTCTGGAAGACCGCTAAACATATCTTGCCGAATCCCGCAGGTGCATTTTGGTTACGTTTGGCTCACCAGAAACCACTTGACTGTGATTAATTACAAGAGCTCAGACTAGATAAACCATCCTCGTCGAAATATTCCTGGCTTGTGCATTCAATCTCCCGACATCTTTTCTCCTCTTAATGACTCGAGAAATATTAATCAAGAATACATGTGCACGAAAACAAGCAACGCTGTTTGAATAGCTAAAACTAAATATTGTCCAATTAAATGTTTTGCCACGTGAAAATCAAACTGACAGAAAAAAAAATAAAAAAAAAAAAAGAGAAAACACATTAAAAGGAAATCGATTTTGCATTTGCAGCGAATTCGTCAAACGGGCGTGGTTAATTTCAACATCCGATCAAGTTGTCGTGTTTTTTTTTCGATTTCACAAACTCAATAAACACGATCAATTTCCCTTCGAAAATGCCGTTGGTAATTATCAGGTAGAGAAATTCTCGCCCTTCAATTTGCCAAAGGATCTTATTATGCTATATATATATATATATGTATGGGGGTTATCGTAGGGATATCATAGGATGTCATAGCGATCTTATAAAGATATCGTAGGGATTATATCGGGATGTTATAAGTATGTCTTAAGCATGGAATAAGGATGTCATAGGGATGTCATAGGATGTCATAGGATGTCATAAGAATATCATAAAGATGTTATAGAAATATCATAGGATGTCATAAGGATATCATAGGAATATCATAGGATGTCATAAGGATGCCATAGGGATATCCTCGTTATGTGATAAGTATGTCATAAGGATGTCCTAAGGAAGTCATAAGAATTTCATAGGGATATGATAGGGATATCATAGAATGTCATAAAGATATCATATAGGGATCTAATAAGGATATCTTAGGGATATTATCGGGATGTTATAAATATGTCTTAAGGGTGCCATGGAAATACATAAAATAAACGGTGTAGATATTAAAATTTTTTTACAATGAACGTCTGAGCGAATTCTGGAATTCAGCTAGTATATGTATATATATATATATATATATATATATATATATATATATATGAAGTGAACTAAATTGCTACTTTACAACTTAGTATGAAGGAAATCGCGACTTTGTCTGAGAGATACGGCATTTCAAGTTGTATCGAGAGTTGTTTATTATTCCGAAACTTTACTTTGCGGATCTTGCAAAGTTCAGCCGATGACTTTATTGGATGTCTGATTGTACGTTGATTTGCCGATACTGTTTGCAATCGAGTGCATTTCATTAATAAATAAAACGTTTATGTCATTTTGCGCGATTATTTCGATGAAACGCATTGTCCCACTTTTCTGAATTATTCATTTTGATTGATTGCAAAATTAGTTTAACGGCTCGTATTAATTATCAGATAAAATCTTGAATATTCGATGACTTTTTTTGATTCTATATAGAATACAAATAGATAACTAAAATCTAGCGTGTTTAACATGAATTACGGAAATTGTTTTGTTTAATCGAGATTTGTATTAATTATAATATATATCCATTATTATATTAGTCATAATATTATTTAAATATCTGCAAATAGATATGTTAAATAATGTTATCTAAATTGTATTTGGAATAATTTAATTCAAATTAAAAATGGAATTAATTAGAACATTAAATTAAAAAGTTAAATTAAAAATTGAAATTAAAAATTGAAATTAAAATTATTATTTTTCTTTTCTTTTTACTGAATGTTTTGAAATCTTGAAAAGTAGTCATTAAAAGTGGTGATTATGTTTAAGCGTTCGTTTTGTATGGCTGAGGCAGCAATTAGTGCGATCATTGGACAAATTTGGCCACTTTAAAGTCCGAAGGAAAATGACGCGTGCACACCGTTTGGCGTCTCCTCTTTTGCTTCCCCATTCAGGGCCTCGTTCCACGTCTTACCCAAGCTCAACAGAGCATCAGCCGCATAAATCAAAACTTGGCTTCTAAGTTAGTTCTGGTTCTAGTTCCGTTTCGCTAGTTCCGAAAAAGAACAAGGACAAACTGTGCGAGTCAGACGAAGACACGCAAAGCCCGACTTCTCCCGAAACCAGAAACGCTTTTGTTTCGGTTCAAGTACGATTAAATTTCTCTCTCATATGAACGGTTAACTAACATTTTCAAACTTCCAGTCATTTACTGCTTTATGAATGCGCACCTTTTACGTCTCATTTTCATTTCTTCCTAGTTTGTCAGAATTATTACACTTTTTTATTAGGAAATATTGATTTATTCAAAATAGGTTTTTTGCAAAAAATTGTATTTAAATTTATATTTAATTGTCGAAATAACAATAGAGATTAAACAATATAATTTAATAATATTGTAAGTTTTTTTGTATAAGTTTTATTACAGGGGTTTTATAGGGCTTTAATAGAGATGTCAATAATAATACGGATGTTATAAGGATGTCATACGTATTTTTTGGGATGCAATAGGGATATCATAAGGATGCCATAAGGATGTCATAGGGATATCATAAGGATATTCTCAAGTAGTTATAAGGATGTCATATGGATGTTATAAGGATGGCGTACAAATTTTTAGGGATGTAATAGGGATGTCACAAGGGTGCCATGTCATACAGATATCATAAGAATATTCTAAGGATGTCATACGAATTTTTAGGGATGTAATAGGGATATCATAAGGGTGCCATAAGACTGTCATAAGGATGTCATAGAGACGTCATAGGGATGTCACAGGGATGCCATAGGGATGCTATAGGGATATTATAAGGATATTCTAAGGATGTCGAACGAATTTTGACGTTCAATTTAATTTAAAATACACATCATAGGGATGTCATAGGAATATTACAAGGATGTCAAAAGAATGCCATAAGGATATCATAAGGATGTCATAGGGATGTCATAGCGATATCACAGGGATGTCATAGGGATATCATAAGGATATTCTATGGATGTTGAACGAATTTTCAGGTTCAATTTAATTTTAAATACACATCATAGGGATGTCAAAGGGATGTCAAGCGGATATCATAAGGATGTCATAGTGATGTCCTAGAATGGCCATAGGAAGTATTTGGCCAGAAACACTAACTACCATGTCTCATAATTAGAATATATTAGATATTAATATCCAGTTTGTGTTGTATTTCAAACGTATGGTTCCTTCCATATTGATACAGCTAATTTATCAATTAATTTGAAATAATAATCAGTGATTAAATTTGATAAACAAAAGTATGCTTGATTTATTGGCGAACATTTGCATTTCAGATGGGTATAATTAATTTCATTTCTTTGACTACTGTTTGGTGAAGTTATAATTATCGTGTAACATTAGCTCATGTTTATTTCTATTAAATTGACTCATTATCGATTGACAATGTTTTACAGAGGTTTCTGCGGTTCTATTGTGGCAATTTCATCTTCCTCTTTTATTTAAATTAATACTTAGTCTTCGCTGCATTATCTACTTTTCAATTTCAATAATTATCTACAATTCTACATTGCATCTATCACTATTATTATTTCAAACAAAATTGAAATACAGAAATAATGCATAAAGCAAATGACAATATTGTTTTTAAAAATCAAACGCAAAATGTTATGTTATGCTTGTGTGGAAATAAATTGTTCGATGCAACTTCAATGATATGAATGTTTAACATGAAAATAATTTACATTGTTTGTTTGTTTTTTGAATGAAGCGTTATACAGAAAGACGCTATTGCAAAATTTGTTATTTGAATGTTGCTTTTTTTTATTTAAACATAAACCCATGTTTGTACATTGACTTTTAAAATAAACATATTCATCAAAAAGCATAAATAATAGTTGTATAAAAAAATGGATACATAAATCATTGAAAATATGGTCTTTTATGTTACATATTTAAAGATGTAAATACATATTCAACTGGATTACAGATTACTGTAAAATTCTCAAGCGCTACAGCGTGACTTAGTTTATGATATATTTGATTTATTTTATAAACTAGACAGCTTGAAATGCTTTGAAATGATGTTTAATCCAAATCAACATTAACGAAGCTTACTTTGGCCCAACAAAATAAGCCATTAACAAAGTTTATATTTATCATCAACTTTGTATATTGCCAAGCGTTATGTAACATGCGCAAATTTGAACTACTCAAAACCATTAAAGCTGATATATGTAGTATGTATTTATCAAACAAATACCGCTTATTCGGACAATAAATTCCTAAGCAGCCCGAGCGGTAATTAGCATTTTATTACATACAAAATATTTAAAGCTTGTCAACATATTTCAAGTTATTTTCATTCGCAGTTTGATATGCATTTTTATTGTCTTCAATATGTTTTTATATTTCATCATTTTGTCAAAGTACTGATATATTATATATTATTTTCATTTCTTTATATATTCTTTATATGCCGTAGGAGATATGGCAGTCGTAAGATGATATCCCTTTGACATCCCTGTGTCAAAAAGATATCATAAGTATGTTGTACGGATGTCACAGGGATGCTAACACAATGATATCGTAATGAAGTCAGGAGGATGTCATATGGATGTCATACGGATATTGTAAGGATGTCGTAAGGATGTAGTAAAAATGTCATATGAATGTCAAAAGGATGTCATAAGGATGTCGTAAATATTTCATAGTGATGTCAAAGGGATATTATAAGGATATGGTAAGGATGTCAAAGGGATATTACAAGGATGTCGTAAGAATGTCATAGTGATGTCATAAGGATGTCGTAAGGATGTCATAGGGATTTCAAAGGGATGTTATAAGGATGTGGTAGGGATATCACAGGGATGTCAAAAGAATATTATAAGGATGTCGTAGGGTTGTCACAAGGATGTCATAATGATGTCATGAGGATTTTATACACTAAGAAAAATAACTTACAATAAATTACTGTTTAAACAGTAACTTAACCACAGAATTCCCATTAACCGAATAAATTCTGTCAAAAAACTGGAAAATTTACTTTCTGAACACAAATTTTTATTGACTTTTTCAAGAATCGTTGTGCATGAAAGGAAAATTTTTACTGTTTTTAACAGGAACTTTCATGTTAATGGGAATTCTGTGGTCAAGTTACTGTTTAAACAGTAATTTATTGTAAGTTATTTTTCTTAGTGTAGGGATATCAGGGGTCTCATAGGGACATTATAAGGATATTCTAAGTCAATATATAATTTAAATTAAAAATCATAGGTATGTCATAGGATATCATAGGATATCATAAGGGTGCCATAAGGATGTCATAAGGATGTCATAAGGATGTCATAAAGATGTCATAAAGATGTCATAAGGATGTCATACGATGTCATAAGAATATCATGAGGGTGCGATAAGAATGTGGTAAGGATGTCACAAGGATTTCATAAGGATATGGTAGGGATGTCACAGGGATATCATAGCGGTTTCATAAGGATGTCTGAAGGATCTAGATATTAAATCATTATAGATGAAAACTTATATTATCTTGCTTAATTTCATTAATTTTTGTTGTACGAAAAAATGGGTAATAATAACAATTAAAAAAAATGAACCATTTAGTTTTCTCAAAAATGAACCAAAATAGTAACATTTACCAAAAATTGTGTGCTGGGTAACAGAATAATTCGTATATAATAATATTCATTGCGATGAAATCGAGTATAACATACGCTTAAAGTGATTGTTGGATTTGTTATTACGTCGGACTTGATTTCCCAGCGACGACGATTTCGGCTCGTTTCATTGAAATGAGCGTTGCCACTTAACGTCTCATTTATAATACGCAAACTGCACAGTGAACACGGTCTGGCGCATAATTTACACGCCATCTCTCGGACGGGATAGCATCGCCAACCAGAGAACCTCACGGTCCTTGCGCGCGTCCGTTTTATGAGAGATCTACCCCCGATATTGCAACAATCTCTTGTCACCGCTATTTGCATCTCATCCTTGTCGAATAGCCAACGTTTACGACCTCTTCAGACAGTCTTAAATCGTTGTCGAGCGCCATATTATCCGCCTTTGTCTTTCTTTATTTTTTCCCTCTTTTTTTTTCTTTTTAATCTATGAAATTTTTGCTTTCATTATTAAACGACATTTTCCTCGGGATACATAATTTAAAAAATTTTTTTTATTTTATTAAGTTGATTAATAATATAAAATCAAATAAATTAAAAAATATTAAAGGGAGAATATATATATTCTATATATTTTTTTAATCTATATATATTTTATAATTATTATATATATTTATTAGAATATATATATTCTAGGATATATATTTTTATTATATATAGAAAACTATATACTATATATAAAATTATATACGGAAGATAAATCTTGTCGATATATTTTAAATTTATGTAAAATATAATATATATGATATTATATATATAGATTTAAAGGATATATAAGATATATAAATCTAGCTATATATGATATAAATATCTATTATACTATAATTTCCGAGATATATATTTATATATGTCTAGTATATATATTTTTGATCATATGGGTATTTAAAAGCAGGTAAATTTAGGTTATGTTGTTTAATCGAAGCCATTTCATCGAGTTTCCTTAATTGAACAATACCAAGACTTTTCAACTGGGAAATCCGGGAAGTTATTGTCGCAATAACACATATGGGAAACAACGTCGCTTGTTATTGGCCCTTCACTTTCTTGTTTCGAAATCACCCCAATATCAAAGAAATCTCAGTTTTCTTCGATTTACCATTTTTATCGTCAGTTGGAATCTACTCTTTTTTTTTCTCTACAAACTATTGAGTTTCTTCAATTATATTCTTTACCTCAAAATGAGAAACAATCTCGCAATGAAAGAAACAAGTTTTTACAAAGTTTATCATTTTTTATAGATTATCTTAAAAAAAAAAATAAAAAAAAAAAACATTGTGTTTTTGTAATACGTAATTTCCGTTTGACTGTTACAATAGTTGGAATAACTAATTGATTTCCCTACTTCGTACAACGATGTACATTTATAATTGAATAATCAAATTGTTAACAGTCACATCTTTGTGTTTCGTTAATAATAGAATTTCCAACGGAGAAACTGGAGAACAAACCCTTGCCTTCAGTCTCATCATTGTGTTTGTAAACATCATTTGAACCGTCATCAATATTTATCTTATTTTCAAACTCGCGCAGACACAATTGCGCAAATGGAACAAAAGCTACTTCTGCGTTGCATTAAGGCCAGATTTACCGTTCAGATTCGGGCAGGCTCCAATTTACTTCTATTTCCTTAATAGAATAACTCAAATAAGGTTAACACAAACCTACAACGGATTCAATTTTCAACAGCTACAGGTTTAGTTACATGTGATTGTTTCGAAACTTTGAAAACTAAAAATATAAACAAATATTCATAGCAGAAATAAAATCAGACATTCCATATTAATGATATGGCCAGCCGGGTTTGCTCTATTGAAACCTAATTAGTATTTACCTAAGCAGGGCCTAAACTGGGCCACATTAGGAATTCTCAAATTTTTCAGATGTACGAGCGGTCCTTGTTAGGGCTAAAAATGGCCCCAATAGGGCAGCCTCATTTTCAGTCAGTCAGAGCCGAAATTGTTTTCCACGGCAGGCCCTGATCAGGCCCCGATATATTCATTTTAATTTAATTTTTTATTTAATTCGATGATTATTATTCATTCAAATTAGGTTCATTTAAATAGTTTTAATGGGTTGCCCTATTAGGGCCGTGGGAGGGTAC
>JABFPJ010004892.1:0-13002 GCA_022817425.1 Gryon sp. ZL-2020 | reverse complement strand
CGTTTCGCGGGATTTACGACTATCTGCTTTGCAAATTCCCCAGGTGCTAGTGCACTTGTTACGAAAAGAATAATATGCAACACGGGAGGGCGCGTTTCTTCCCTTATGTGAAGTTGTCTACCTCGAAGTTGTACACAACTTCACATGCGGGAATAAACGCGTGTTTCCCTCCCTTGATGCATAACATACTATTTTATAAATATATTTATATTAGATATAAAGTTGATCATATATTGATCAGTATTTTATGATTAATATTATATCACATAATAAATATATTTGTACAAAATAAATATTATATTTTTGATATAATATTGATCATATATTAATCATTATTTTATCATAATTTCATATTATTAAATTTTTAATAGTCCTTTGAATCACAAATCGATAAAATATTTATTGAAAAAAGATCAGATGTAGTCCACTTTAAAAGATCAAAATTTAATCAGGTTTGTTGATCAAGAATTGATCATTCTTTTTTTTACTCGGGGTCCGCAAAATAATTCCGAATAAGATCAAGATAGAAAGTGCGAATATGCAGACGTCTTTTATGGACAGCCCTTAATGCGATATGTTAATAAAATAAAGCGTGTTCAAAGTTACTAATCGTCGTGAACCGAAGCGCTGAATCGATTTTTCGTTTCACATGTTAATTCTACTTTTTACAGTTTTAATTAAACATTAAGATTTTTCATATTTATAATTCTGAAATAAAATGATGACAAAAAAGTAAATTTTTGTGTGGATTATTTGTATTAAAATTAAGATATTTCTTAATTAATAATTAAGCAAAACAATATTAATAATTGATTTCTATGAATGTTTGTTCTCAGCAAATTTTATTTTATTTAATTGAATTTAAATGTAATAAATATTATTTAGTCGATACAAAATTAATTATTAAATTACTACATCTTTAATGCAAACATAAATAAATCGATTTTCTTTATTAAGCAAATATTATATTTATTATTCTATTAGTAGTTTATTAAGTTAAGGTGTTCTATAATTTGTAAGGAACATTATACTATGAAAAGTCACTGTTTAAAAATGAATCTTGAAAAACTATTTTTAATTAATAACTATTAATTAATAAATATATAAATTAATAATAATTAATTATCAATATAGAAGTTTCAACAAGTCACTAGAAAGCTATATTACTTGTTATAAAATCTCAAAAAATATGATATTTTGTACATATTGTTTTTTTAATAAAATTTCAAAAGATTTATTCATTTTTGTTTTCGTTATTTTATATAAATATATCATTTATTATAATGCTTCAGTTTCTTCTGCAGGATCTATCATTATTATATAGCAGATTTAATTATAACTAATTATTATTATAGATTCTTAATAAACTTCATTTAAAATCAGTTTAACCATATTCTAACTGTCAAAGATCGAATGATGTAATGACACTTGGTCAAATTATGAATGTTGACACATTACGAAAGTTGACATATTATGAAAATTGTCACCGACCCGCTAAAATATATTTGAAAATATATTTCAAATATATTTTTTTATATGCAAATATATTTTTGCATATATTTTACAAATATATTTTTACTTATATTTTTACATATATATTTGAGAAATATATTTGAAATATATATTAAATATATAACTTTTTGCCGAAAATATATGTGCACATATTCACATATATTTTTGCATATATTTCGAAATATATTTTTTTCCGTTAGGGTTTGCACGATAAATGATTTTTTACAATTAGTTTATTAAATTATATATATATTATCACAAAACATATAGATAATCCGGTGATCATATTAACGTGTAATAATTGCGGCCGCTTTGCGACAGGAATGAAACAAGAATTATGTGATCCAAAATAAAAAAATCAATTGAACGTGAACCTATGCAAATACACCGACCTTTGCACGATACTTTGAATTTGATAACATTGGTTTTTGATTCATTTTTTCATTTCATTAATTCATTCTTTTCAATAATTTTTTTGGTTATTTTGTCCTGGTTATTTTGTCTTTGGTTATTTTGTCCGGTTCCCAATATTTCAGTTCGTTGCATTTTTTAATACGTAAAATCTACATTTTTTGTCAAAGCTTCAGTATCGAATATTTCATAAGCTTGAAAATGTTGATTATATACAGAAATATTTGTAACATTCTTTGTAATGATCACAATATTATTATCTGGATTTGCAAACAAATTTTCGACTATAGCATGAGTTATGTGCACGGTATTACACTTACCGTCGTTTAGAGTCACAATATTGCGGGATTTTATAATTTAGAACAAAATTAACTGCACACTGAATGTAATTGCAGATAACCTACTGTCGAAAATGTGTCATTTAGACCTGTCATGATATAAACAGTCCTTGGTAACAAAAGAAGTTATTAGATTTGCTGACACATGCGCCGCGAATTAATATGTGCTATTCACATATTAATCAACAATTCTCCAGCTTTAATGATTAAAGCGCGCGTATTAATGACTGCTGTAAAAACAATTAATACGCTTCAAATTACTGATTGAAGCGCCAAAAGCAATCAGTGTAACGTCAAAATTACTGACTGATCATCGAGCTTTACTAAGTCATATTTTGTTTAAAATTTATTATTTTTCATTAGTCAGTAGGCTTGTCCAAATCGCGGTTCGATCATGTTCGAACATTTTGAGCCAAAGTTCGAACCGAGTTCGAAGTTTCAGAAAAAAAGTTCGAACCAAGTTCGAACTTTCAGAAAAAAAGTTCGAACTTTTTCTATTTTTTTCAATTTTAATAATTATTTTTTCATTACAGTATTATTATTATAATTATAATTATAATTATAATTATAATTATAATAATAATTATTATTATTATTACTAGTAGTAATATTTTTATAGTTATTATTGTATTCATTCATAAATAAATTTAACACATCATTTAAAATTACTGAGAAATTACGCGATTATCACGACATCTATGCGACTTAGCGGTAACTTGGTGGTAACTTTCCTGCAGTTTCATTCTTTCGTGAACTTTCGTACAATTATCGGTTATTATTTCTCGAAGTGCTGAAACATGAGCGGTCATAATTCTTCAGACGAAGATCCCGACGAATATTTGCATAGAAGAAGTGATGTGTGGAGTTATTTCAAAATTGTTAGTGCTGATGAAAGTCAATGTAGAGGATGCAATAAACGGTATAAAACTCCCGGAGGAACAACGACAACTCTTCATCGGCTTATTTTGACATGCACCAAGATCGAAAAAATCGGTAAGTATTCATGATAATTTACCAATAATGAATCGAGTTTTTAGATTTTTGTTGGAAATAAAAATTAAAATAAGGAATGAATTCCCAATCATTCGAATTGTTGTCAACAATACAACATAACCTCTTCAAATGGTTTTTGCAAGAATACTAGCCAACCTCGAACCTATTCTGAGCCGTGCTCGAGCAAGCTAGTCAGGGTATTTAGGAGGGGTATTCAGGGTATTTAGGATATCTCTAGGTGAGCATATAGAGGTCTTTGGGGAGTTTAAGATAGGGGGTTAAAAGGGTATTTAGTACGTTTCTCAAAATTAGGCTCGAAAATTCAGAGTTCAAAATTTGAACTTTTGTAAAAGTATATGTGCGCGTCCTCTCGAACACTCCCAAAGTAAAACCGAAGATGACCGATCACACCCGAACACTCCCGAAGTGAAACTGAACATACCGTCTCATACCCGATTACTTCCGAAGTAAAAACGAAAATACGTAATCACACCCGAACACTCCCAAAGTGAAACCGAATATGCCCGATCATACCCGAATATTCCCGAAGTGAAAAAGAACATACTCAAACACTTCGGAAGTGAAACCAAACATACCCGAACACTTCGGAAGTTAAACCAAACATACCCGATCACACCTGAACACTCCCGTACATATCCGAACACTCCCGAAGTAAAACGAACATACCTGAACATTTTCGAAGAAAAACCGAACATACTTGAACACTTCGGAAGTGAAACCAAACATACCCGATCATATCCGAATACTCTCGAAGTGAAAACAAACATAACCGATCACACCCGAACACTACCGAATATACCCGAACACTCCCTAAGTGAAACCGAACATACTCGAACACTTCGGAAGTGAAACCGAACATACCCGATCATATTCGAATACTCTCGAAGTGAAAACAAACATAGCCGATCATACCCGAATATTTCCGAAGTGAAAACGAACATACCCGAACACTCCCGAAGTGAAACCGAACATACCCGATCATATCCGAATACTCTCGAAGTGAAAACAAACATAGCCGATCATACCCGAACACTTCCGAAATAAAGACGAACATATCCGATCATACCCGAATATTCCCGAAGTGAAAACGAACATACCAGAACACTCCCGAAGTGAAACCGAACATACCCGATCATATCTGAAAACTTCCCAAGTGTTTAATCGGATATGTAATCATTTTCTTCTAATTTGTTAAAGTATGTTCAGAATTGCTCGGATTCACGTCGGATGTTTTCGAGTATTTTCATATATGTTCGGATTTTCTTCGGGTATGTTCGTTTTCACTTCGAGGGAATGCGGGTATGATCAGATTTACTTCGGGAGTAGTCGCGTATGTTCGGTTTCACTTCGAGAGTGTTAGTGTGTGATCAGGAGTTAGGTTGTGATTAGAGGGTTTTCAGAGGTAGTGTTTAGGATGGCTTTAGTATGTATTTAAGGAGGGGGGGTAGGATATTTAGTGGGTATTTAAGGGAAATATTTAATGAGTCTTTAGAGGTTATTTTTGCTACAAATTAACAGGGTATTTAAGAGATATTTAGAGCGGGGTTTAGGATGCGTTTAGTGGGTATTTAGAAGGACTGTGTAAGGATTCTTTAGAAGGTTTTTCGGCGGATGTTTGAGAAAGTATTTAGGGAATATTTAGAGAAGTTTTTACGAGCTGTCTACAGGTTGTTTAGGAGGTGTATGGGGAACTTATTTACAAAGTCTTTAGTGGAGTTTTTGCAGGTATTTAACAGGGCATTTAGAACATATTTACGTGGTATTTAGGGAATATTTCGGGGTTTATTTAAGGGGACATTAGAGGGTGTTTAGAAGGATGTTTAACAGGCTATTTTGAAATTATTTAGCGGTGTGTTAAAGGAGTATTTAGAGTGTTTACACGTTTTTCAGGGGGGGGATGTTTAGAATAGGTTTCGTAAGTATTTGGGGGACGTATTTAAGGGCTCCTTGGTGAGTGTTTAGGGGAGTGGATTTTTAGGGGGGTTTCTAATGCTCTTTAGGCAGAATTTAGGCAGCTGTTTAAGGTTAATTAAGGTGGTTTTGTTCTGAATTTGTTAAGTGTTTTGTTCAGGTGGGGGTGTATTTACAGGGTGTTTACGAGGGTGTTTACGAGGGTATTTAGAGTGATCGTTAGGAGGAGTTTAGGAAGGTGTTTCGAAGGATCTGTAGGGGATATTTAGTTAGGGGGTGTTTAGAGTAGTTTTTCAGGGCGAAGATTTTTCAAAGATTTTCTATAGACTCCCTATTATTTTTACAGATATTCTGGTTCCCGGAACCAAGTTATCGAGAAATTTGCAACGTGCTAATGCATTGACCGATGGTATTGTGGCAATGGTAACTCTTGACCTCGAACCATTCAATATCGTCCAGCATGAAGGTTTTCGCAAATTTGGTGAAGTCGCTGAACCGAAGTATATGATTCCTTCACGGAACACGATCGTGCGAAAAGTCGAGGCAAAATACGCTGAAGTTAGCACGAGTCTGAAAGACCAAATTTCATCAGATATAAATGCAGGTGAATGAATGTTTTTATTTGTATGAATACTTATTTCTATTTTTTAATATTATCTTACAAATAGATAATAATTTTTCAGAATTATAATATATTTTTTTTTAATTTCAGGTGTAGAAACCTTATCATTTACCAGCGATGGCTGGACGTCTTGTGCAGTAGAGAGTTATCTTTCTCTGACACTCCATTACTTAACAAAAGACTTTAAGTATAAAAATTTCTTGCTTGGATTAAAATTGATACACAATCGACACACTAGTGTTAACATATCTGAAGATGTGAACAAAATTATGGATGAATGGGAGCTTCAGAACGTTCCGTGTCGAAAGGTGTTTATTACTAACAATGCTCGTAATATGGAATTGGCCGTGAGTTTAAATGATGAGTGGATATGGATAAAATGCATCGCACATACGTTGCAATTGGTAGTTGCAGATGCTATAAAGGTTACTTTTGTCGTCTATTTACTTTTATTATAATTGTTAGATATTGCCTAAATGAATTATACTGTAATACATTGTGAAATGCAAATCATTTATCGATGTCTTTCTGGATAACCTCCAAATCCAAAGTGTACTCGCGCAGTGTCGAAGATTAGTTTTGCATTTTCATCGCTCTACGGTAGCAGCAAAACTTCTGGAAGATGAACAAAAAGAGTTAGATAGCAACTGTACACCGAAAAAACTCGTTCAAGATGTTAAAACAAGGTGGAACAGCGAATTCGATATGTTGGTCCGATTCTTGGAATTGAAAGAACCGTTAAATAAAGTACTCGAACGAAACGGTATATTAATGACTTCATAATTGCAAAATTTATTGTCACGCATATTATTTTTTAGTGCATATAATTGATAAAAAAATAATTAATTAATTGCAAGTTTTATTTATTGGTTGAGGTGAATTAACTAAATACTTTTATGTTAAACTTGATGTTTAAATTAATAAATTTTGAAATTAAAATTTTGTTAACCATAAATTCTAACAATAAAATAAAATGCAATTTGAATTCAAGTTATTTAGTTGTATTACGTACATTATCTATGAATTTAAAATTTCTATTTAATATAATATATTTACAGCAGGACTTATTAATTTAAGTGAGGAAGACTGGGCCAACATACGTTTGTACGTGGATTTGTTGCAGCCTATAAAAGAAGCTACTGTAGTTATGAGTGAGGAAAAACAACCAATGTTGTCGAGTTACTATCCGATTGTGAAATCACTTATAAAAATATACGAATCAAATGACGAAATTACAGACAGCAATTTAGCGCAACTAAGAAAAAAAGGTCCGCGATTCCTTGGAGCATCGCTTCAATAACGTTTTGCACAAGGAAATTGTCTTACTATCGATGATATTAGATCCTAGATTTAAGGATCGATTCATCGAGCCCGAATCAAATAAAATGGAAATCCGAAACAAATTGCAGGATCAAACTTTAAACTTGTTGTCGGACGATCAGATAGAAGATTTTGTCAAGCGACATAATACTGGACAAGGTAAGCTTTAAAAAAATGACTTCGATAAAATTGATATATTACACAATTATAAACAAAACTATTAGTAGTTATTAAATAATAATTGTATTTTTCTAGAAGAACCGCCAACTAAATTACAAAAGATGATGTCCAGATTTTTGCCGCGGCAACAACCGCGCAATATTTATGAAATATGTAAGATGGAAATTGATAAATATTTGTCGCAGGACAATGTTGCAACGAACGACATATTAAATTGGTGGTCGAAAAACGAAAACGAATTTCCTTTGCTTACAATTATAGCAAGAAATTTTATCGGAGTGCCAGCAACTCAAACCTCTAGTGAGAGACTTTTTTCGACAGCGGAGCATATTGTCACAGAAGAAAGAAACCGACTTCTAGGAGAACATGTGGAGCAAGTTGCATTTTTAAATAGAAATAGAAACTTGGTTATTAAGAGGGACTAATGAGATTATTTTGTAGATAGATCATTCTTTTATAAGCGTTATAAAATAAAATTCATATATTTTCAACATTCAAACGTAACTTCTAATTTGTTTGCCCTTGAGTCCTTTTGTCCTTGAGTCCTTTTATCTTTGAGTCCTTTTGTCCTTGAGTCCTTTTGTCCTTGAGTCCTTTTGTCCTTTTGTCCTTGAGTCCTTGAGTCCTTTTGTGTTTGAGTCCTTTTCTCCTTTTGTCCTTTTGTCCTTGAGTCCTTTAGTCCTTTTGTGTTTGAGTCCTTTTCTCCTTTTGTCCTTGAGTCCTTTTGTCCTTTTGTCCTTGAGTCCTTGAGTCCTGTTGTCCTTGAGTTCTTTTGTCCTGAGTCCTTGAGTCCTGTTGTCCTTTTGTCCTATTGTCCTTGAGTCTTTTTGTCCATGAGTCCTTTTGTCCATGAGTCCTTTTGTCTTTGACTCCTTTTGTCCTTCAGTCCGTTTGTCGTTTAGTCCTTTGTCTTTCAGTCCTTGGATGACACTCCCTCCTTACCAAACCTTTTAAACACCCCTCGTAACAATTGTTTTAGTGCCCCAAATCGATTTCCTCGCTTATTATACAATCGCCCTTAAAAACACTATTGTAGCTAAAAACGGGCCCTTTGTAGGGATGTAACGCCCTACCTAATAATAGCCTATAATGGTATACCCTACCAAGCCTAATTATCGAACTAGGCAAGCCTCTCACTATTTTTACTATTTAATTAAAAAAATATAAATTAATTTTTTTCATAAGTAGTTTTACGTTTGCTTATAATTCAGCTCAACTATACTATATTTTTTTTTCTCGAAAAAAAAAATTTATCAGGATTTGAATCCGCGACTCAAGATCCTTCGTTGAATTTCGCGAGTTCCAGAATGTACAAAATGAACTCTTTTACGCCAAGCAATTCTGAAATGATTTAATATCATTTCAATTGTGAATTGATCATCCTTTTTGTACATTATTATACTATTATGATTGATATTATAGATTAATGATATATAGATTTATTTATATACACTTATTTATATACACATTATTTATTTATATACACTTTATAACAATTTTAAATTTGCGTTAATATTAAAATGCAGCTTAAGTGACAATTATGAATTTACGGAAAATTAATTTAAATTTGAAATTTGAAAAAAGTTCGAACTTTTTTTAATGTTCGAACTTTCAAAGGATCGAAATTTTTCAAAAGTTCGAACTTCCAAAAGTTCGAACTTTTTAAGAAGTTCGA
The DNA here is from genome assembly GCA_022817425.1 of Gryon sp. ZL-2020. Lineage (NCBI taxonomy): Eukaryota > Metazoa > Arthropoda > Insecta > Hymenoptera > Scelionidae > Gryon > Gryon sp. ZL-2020. The sequence goes on along the minus strand of JABFPJ010004892.1, from coordinate 4,019 downwards.
ACCTTCCATAAGTTCGAACTTTTTAAGAAGTTCGAACCTTCTAAAAGTTCGAACATTTTAAGAAGTTCGAACTTTCGGAATTTAATTTTAAAATTTCGAGCCTGACTTGGACAAGCCTATTACTCAGTAATACGCTGGAGAGTAGTCAGTAGCATTTTTTCGTTTGCGTGTATGTAGCATTCAGTTATATATATAACATTACATCCTAAAAAATAAATTATGTCCTTCTTACTTCTTCCTTCAGTCTATCGCCAACAAATGACAGAATATATACATTAACAAAAATGGATGTCATTAACACTGCATACGTTGCTGTTCCTAATATGTTATTTTCATCCCAATCCTGAAAAATTTTTTACTCACTCGATGGAAGAACTTGTTAGTTTTCCCACTCTCGTAAGGAAGAGTATCGTACTCAACTTGTGAGCTCAGGAGATACTTCTCTCACTCGTGAGCATGGCAACACTCGCTTCGCTCGTGTTTCCATACCTGCTCACACGTAAGAGAAGTTATCTCCTGAGCTCACTAGTTAAATAATATACTATTACATATAATATTACTCAATAGTACGCTTAAAAATCGCTTTTTATTGTATCACTATGAACATGTTTATGAAATGACTCAAAAAATTATACTTATAGCAAATATTTTTCTCGAGCGAATGCACGTTTATTTTCCATGGTGCAAACCATATTTTACGTTACAAGAATACTTTAAATGCAGTTTACAAAAACTAACCTGTACCATAAACTGCATTGGCGGCACCGCATAACGTAATTATCATTAATTTAATTTTTGTCCGTTTATACGGTTTGTACTTAAAGGAAAGTAGAAAACAGCACTTAACTCATTGTTATACTAATATAAAAGTGACTAATATCCATTATAGCCAGAAAATTATGCTAGAACTCTCAGCTTTTGGGTTAAAACTCAAAAATTTTTACTTAGCACTAAACAATATTATAATAGTAATCAGTGTTATTCTCTACTTCCATATACAATGGCACAAATTTGAATAAATATTTGAGTGTTAATTTCATTACCAAGATGATATACGCACTACTAAAAATGCGTTGCTATAAGACATTTTTTACCATTTTGACATCAAAAAAGTTTCGAAATTTAATAATTAGGACATTTTTGATGTCACAATCATTAAAAATGTTTCGTATAGACACACTTGCTTCTGTAATAAGTATATCACTTTATTATAATTTTAAGTAAAATAAATTCTTTTTCAATAACATTTTCTAATATTTACCATAATAACGCCATACTCTAAGAAACAAATAATTACTGTACTTCCAAGCATTTCACATAAGAAAACTATATTTAATGCTTGTTCCATTCTTTCGGAATATCTAATAACATAAAAAAGTTTAATATTTATATGTGTGATTCTTTTTATATGTAAATATAAGATTAAGACTTACTGAATTGCTTTTATATGCAAACTGATTATATTTTTAATTTTCGGTAATACAGTGTTAATTTCTGCGGTTGATAAGCATTCCATTTGCTTAGCAGTCACTTCAAAAAGACAGCAAGAATGCATAACGCAAGATGCAATCAAACTATAAACTCCGCAATTGACTGATAGAATAATGCTACTTATAAATATTTGTAATACGAAAACTATTTGATACAATGGTGGCTCTTCAACAATAAAAAATATATAATCACAAGGATATGGCAGAGGTATCATAGTTTCATTGCCTGTAGATTTCGGTACTCTAGGAGCTACTAGTGGCATTATAATATGATATGGAAGAGCACCACCATAAGACAAACTCAAATAGGCCACAGTAAACATCCGTCCAATCTTAGCATTCTTGACCATCACATCACGATCTTCGATTGACTCTACGTCACGATAATTTCTTTCCATTTCTTCTAAACAAAATCTTATATCCTGCTTATTTATTATCAATGTCCAAAATTTGATTACACCTAAACTTGAAAATACCTGTTACATAAAAATAAAATTAGATACAAACTCTTTACATTAGCAGAATTTTTTACGTATGTTGCAAATTAATATATACTCATAAAGTTTCAACAAGTCAGAAGCCGTAGTCCTACTTCAGTTACATTATTATTCAAAGTGCATTAAAAGTATGCATTTTCTTTTATAAAAGGTGCAATTTTTGGTTTGATTCTAGAAAAAAGCATGTTTCGCGAAAAAAATTCTAAATATATAAATTTATCTTTTAATGAAGAAAATACATATTTTTGAAACGTGGTCCTCGCAATGTACTTGATACTGAATTGTATTCAATCCGAAAAATACAAAATCAAATAACCCACATTTAATTTTGTATATCCCACACGGACGAAAATATATCCAAAATTTTGTAGACAAAATATATCTCTGACTATATACTAAATATATATAAATTTATATCTTGGATATTACATTTATTGCCGCTTTTTATATAAAAAAGATATATATTGAGGATATATCATTCATATATTTTATAACAAAATATTTAAAAAAAAATATGTTTTATTTTAATTTTTAATGAAATTGATATTATTGATTATATATTTAACTTATTATGATAAATTTTCGTGTTTCAGTTTCTTTAAAAATCTCCGGATCTGAGAATTGAACGCAAGTCTTTGAGATCTGTAGTCTTGAACTTTGCCACTGATCTATGTCACTTACTTAACTCCATAATTAAAATGTTACTATTACTTAGTAGAGTTAAAAGTATATTCAATATATATGTTGTATATATATTGTGTCTATATATTTTATTATATATTTACTTTAATATATACAAATAATATAAATAACATAGTCTAATTTATATAATAAATATAACTGTATAATAAATTTTTCAGTATATATTCTGGATATATATAAAATATAAATACTAGATATATATCCAGAGGATATATATTTCTAAAAAAAGCGCCAAGTACAAAGATTTTATGAAATAAATAAATTAAAATAACTATTATAAAATTCCTCTTACTACTCAATCTTTAACAATTTCGTTATCATCAAAAACTTATAGAAATAACTGAAATAAAAATGGCGAAGTACGAAAAGACTATAATCAAAGACTTAAGCATAAGATTGTTAATTCTCAAAAATATATTACCTATATTAGTTTTTCTCAGTTTACTTAGTTTTCTTGGTTTTCTTAGTTTTCTTAGTTTTCTTAGATTTCTTAGTTTTCTTAGTCTAATAATTATGGAATATGAAATTTTTTTTTAATGTTTTTAACGTACATTATATATATATATATATCATTTATAAAAAAAAATTGAAAAATTGAAACGAATATTCGAATGACATTTGACAGTTTTCATATTCAATCCAATTTACATTTAAATAATTTGAATATTTGTCAGAAATTTTATAAATTTAGAAATTCGAACATTCGAATGTTGGAAATTAACAAAATTTGTTGCAAAAAAAAATTTAAAGAAAATAAATTTTTTTTCAAAAAAAAAGTTTTTGAAAACAAAAAATTTTGTGCATAAAAAAGAAATAAAAAAAAAATTTGTTCGAAAAAAAAATATTTGCAAGAAAAAAAATTTTTTTCAAAAAAATTAAAAAAAAAAAATTTTGGCAAAAAAAATGTTTGGCAAAAAATAGTATATAATTCACTAAATAAGTAAATAGTATTTTACTTATTTAGTGAATTCTGCAGAGAGTTTTCCCACGAGTGAGAAAGATGGAATCACGAGCGAAGCGAGTGATGCCATTCTCACGAGTGAGAAAACTCTCTGCTGAATTCACAAGTTGAGTACACTACTTTTTCCTTGCGAGAGTGGGAAAACTAACTAGTTTTATCGCTCGAGTAAGGAAAAAAAAATTTGTTAAAAAAAAATTTTTTTCGAAAAAAAAAAAATTATGTTAAAAAAAATTTTTGCCAAAAAAAAAATTATATATATATATACTAGCTGAAGCCCCGGCTTCGCCCGGGCGAAACCCTGTGACCCCCTCCCTATGACCGTATATGAGTCCTGACTAAATCCCTGGGTTCACCCGAGATACTTCTATG
>JABFPJ010004891.1:0-13002 GCA_022817425.1 Gryon sp. ZL-2020 | reverse complement strand
TTGCTATTCCGTATCACAAATTTTTCTATAATTCTAGTATTTTGAAAGTAAACAGATTTGTAATAATGTAAACAAAATATTTCTATGACAGCGCTGCTGTACAGTATAGTAATTTTTAATGTAATTTTATTTTGCGTGTATCAATACAGTATATTATAATAACTTATTATTTTTTTACATCTATTACATCAAATATTTTACGAAAATTTACGTAAGTTACCTTTCATAAATGTCTTATGTTTTAATATTATAACAGAATTTCGTCTCTTGCAAGAATAATGCGATATCAAAATTTAATCGCCTTTTTTGTAATTGCCTTTATAATATATAATAATATATTTAAGATATAAAAAATATGATTTTAATAAAAAATACATTTCAATATTTGTAATTGTATAGTATATAAACGATTAGAAATGAATATCATTTTTATTTGTGTAATACATTATCTGGTACTGTTATTGTTATGCATACAGTACTTGTTAATATGTTAATATTTTCACATATATGTAAACTAGTAATATAACCAAATGTATGCTCAATATAAGGTGCTGATATCAATAACTATGATCAAGTACATTTGCAAACTTTAATTTTGGAATCTTCAATCTTCAATTAAACAAAAATGAAATTCTAATAAAACAATATGCACAAATTTGTTGTTGGTAGATTTGTTAGTTTTGTTAATCTTGCAAGTTTCGTTATATATTCTTGAAGAAGAAACATAAAAAAACTTGGCACGAATCGTTTTTATATTAATTCAGTATTAACCGTTACAAAATATATATTATAACGTATAAGCGTATATTGTTAGAGCAACGTTTTTTTATTTTTATTAGAAAACTAACGAAACTCTTGGAATTAACGAAACTTAGAATGTATAACAAAACTAGCAAGATTAACAAAACTAACAAAACTAACGAATCTACCAACAACAAATTTTTGCATATTGTTTTATTAAAATTTCATTTTTGTTTAATTAAGAAAATTGAAGATTGAAGGTCAATTTAAAATGTAGAATGGAAAATGTTATTTTTAAAATAAAAATAAGTTTAAATTTGCTTATGTACTCCTATGTTATGCTATATATTCTGTGTATTCTTTTTAAATTAATAATTGTAATAAAGTACAAATCATATATCAGTTAAGAGAAAAAATGTAAATCAAAAAGAAACTTAATGTAAATGCAAACATCGTAATGTTGAACCGACCCGCGTAAAAAAAATGAAAGCATGGCACAGGAGCGCGAGCCAAGCTCTTGCCTTACTATTGCCGTGGTATTGCCATGCTGTTGCCATCTACAAACTTGGCAAAAATATGGCAACAGCATGGCAATAGCACGGCAATAGTAAGGCAAGAGATTGGCTCGCGCTCCTAAGCCATTCTTATGCCCTATTTGTGCCTGATTCTTTTTTTTACGCGGGGAAGTAAAATTCTGCATTACATTTTCAATATCTCAATTCAATCAAATAAAATAATTTAATCAAAATTTTTCAAAAACAATTTCATTCAATTGTTTTTGAACAATTAAAATTCTTCTGCATCCAGGAAATGCGGTCGCTCTTGTAAAACATTCCATGATAACATATATAATAATACGTTGATATAACTAGCTGGATGCGCGATTGAATCTTAGACTGAGTTATAATCGCGCTTATTAATGATGACATATAATGCATAATATTTTGTACTCAATCGTTGCCGTGTGGGAATAAATCAAGCTACCCTCTTGCTACCCTCTCCGTTCTAACTCTACCTTCCCGCTGCTTACACCCTCCTTAGCACGTTCGTTCATTTTCTCGCACTTTCGCATTTTCCCTATCAAGCATCTGCGGCTCGTGTCGGTTTTTAATGGGTTGCGTGCGCAAGCGAACTGCACGATAAGATATTACGTGCTAGGCGATGCCATGATTTTGAGCGAATCATACATCACATGCCATTTCTGACGCGCCACCCGATGTGTTATTTTAGTGAGTCTTTTTTATTGGAATCGCGCGCTACGGTATTTATAAGAAATCTTGTCACGGATACTGAAAATACGTATCATTAATGATTCCTGTTGAAAAAAAGAAAACTAGAGTAAAAAAACATGATAAATTAAAAAACATTATACTATAGAATGCGAAATTAGATTGACCTAATTTTTCTGAATGATCAGCAACAAAAACATTGAATAATAAATTATTAGTAAAGCCGTGCAATTTTTAATTCTTTATTCTTTTTTTTAATGATTAAGTTACATAATAATAATAGTTTTAAATATACTGACATCGATATTGACAATAATAATAATGGCATTAGATAATTAAACGATATAAATTAAGTAAATGTGTAAAATTAGGATATAAAAAGATGTCCTTTAATAAAAAAAATGTTAGCGACAACATCTAATAACCGAGTACAAAATAATTAAGTGCCGTTATATACATAGGAAGTAAAGTTTTACATGAGTAGTTTTATAAAGGTAAAATTAACGTCCCATGATTTTCCATTGCGGTTGCTGAATATGTCTGAGGGTAGACAAAGTTATTATGAGGAGAGAATTCACACCTGGGAAACTCAAGAGAATTAAATTTTCTAATAAATTTTGTTTTATCAATCTTACGACTAAACTGTAATTAAACAGAGTGTATATAATTAAATAAATATTATATTGTGCTATTAAATTAAATCAGTAAAAAATGTATCCTTTCTTAAGGCTTACAAGATTCGCTCGTTATATTATCAAAAATAATAATTTACGTAAAATAATCTATTAAATGTGTGATTTTAGACAATTTAGATTACATTTATTCCTTCTCCAGTTGTATTGCAAGATATAATATGTACATAAGTATCGCAAACAAACAAAAATTTATTATATATTAAATTTATTTAATAAAAAAATTTATTTAAATAAGAAATAATTTATAAAAAATTACAATTTTTTTAATTAATGTTATCGTCAAAAAAGTGATTTCGTGTTATTTGAAACGTTGTTGTTAAAATGAACAACGTATTTTTGAAAATGTGCGAAATTACTTGAAAAATTTACAGCTATACGTTGCAATTTGTATACTTACTAGTGAATGAGTCGCGCCCTCCAGGCGCGAAGCCTCTGATTTCATTTTTGAGTTGTACTAAATGTGTATATACAAAATGTAATTTTGTTAATACACATTTCATTTTGATATTTTCCTTTAAATATTTAATATAAATTAATTTAAATGATTGTTTAAATTTAAAATAAAATACAATGTAAGAAAAAATTATGAAATAAATTTTGAATTTCGCGGTAATTAAATTATATATTGAAACGAATAACTCGGTGCAAAGTTCACTGCGTTATATGAAATATAACTAATTGCAACTTCAGAGAGAGCTTTGCTTTTTAAGAATGGATAAATTATATATTGAAACGAATAACTCGGTGCAAAGTTCACTGCGTTATATGAAATATAACTAATTGCAACTTCAGAGAGAGCTTTGCTTTTTAAGAATGGAACTTAGACTCTAACACCTGATGACATATGGCATGAATCAAAATGTTTACCGACAGATGGATTAGTAGCCGTGAGGTTAAGGTGATTCTTCAGTCGAATTCGCTGCTTCTTTTTTCCACTAATGGATTTACCATTAGTTCTATCCTTTTTGCTCTTACACAGCTGAGGAATCACCTTAAGATGTACGACCAAGTACTAAACAAGAAGCTGCTGGTTTCAAAACTCGGAGATTTTCATATATTTTTAATTGTCCAAATATTTGTACAATGTGGTAAAAATTAAAATATACAACGTGCATCTTTGGCGACAACATTAATCAAAAACGTTGTATTTTTTAATACATTATTTCTGTCCGTGTAAATTGAATGTACTAAAGTTATTAATACATTATTTTATAATACACATTTTCAGCGACTTTAATATGTAGACAACTAATGATTCGTCGTGACAAAAATAATAGAATATTATAGCATCACAATATTACATTTTGTACATTGAAATGTGTTTGTTAGTTCTGCAAAATTCTATTAAACCTATTTCTGTTTTAATAGTAATAACTCCCACTGGTGAGTTTTCTACAATTTCTATAGGAATGAATAAATGATGTAAATTAATTTCATAACTATAACAATATTTTCTATTTATGACCTTAAATAATATAATGTATAATAAACTTTATTTTATTTGCGATATAATAACTTGATACATAATTAAAAATTTATTGCACTATAAGAGTTATTTTATGAGTTGATTATGGACTTTTTATTGAATTAACTAAAAAATACAAACATATATTTTAAAATTGGCCTAATGTTTTTATTCAGTTTTAAGTGTTATTGTTATTTTTATTAATTAAATATTAACTTTCTATTATTCCTTATGATTTGTAAGTACGCCTAAATTGATATAGATGTCTATAGTATGATTATTTAATTAATATAATTATATAAAAAATAAAGAAATATAATTTTTGATGATTATTAAAATTATATGTTAATTAGAAATAATTGATGAAATACATCATTCATTTAACAAACGCGACATTTTGCAATTAACTTTTATACCTAAGTAAAGCAATATTAAATTAAGTTCACGTACAATAATACACTTATTAAAACACTATTATGAGTGTATATCTATTTATTTTGTACCATTTGACTACAATTTTTGCCGCAAGTGTTATAAATCTCATCAAATGTAGGACCAAGTGTGTGGTCTTGAACGCATATCGAGAACAGATCAAATGCAGTGATGGGATCGCTCGTTCAATTCATGCCAAACTTATTTACTTTTAGATGGAGGAAATATCTTTGAGTGTTGTCTTGTGATTCACGGGTTGTTCTTTTGATGTTTCTATTTTTCGCACGTGTACTCAAATTTATAGGGTTGCAATTAAATTCTGTCACGTCAGGTTTCACATTGAATGTTTCAGATATAGTCCTTTTGAAGGGCATATACTGAGGAATTACAGTTCATCCTATTCAAACCTTCGTTGAAATACAACGCGTTAACACCTTCAGACAGCTCGCCACGAAATACAGTTCTTTCAGACCGAAACGTTTCCTAGCGTTTTACTCTGCTCAAGTAATTTCCTTTAATGACTGCTTTTCTTCTAGGTCAGGAAGTATTTAGAAATCTAAAAGAAACAGCTAAAAAGCTCCACGATAATTGTATCATTTGACAAAAGTTATTTCGAAAGCCTGCTTTCACTTTCTGCTCATCTTAGTCAGACTTACTCTTTTACAATTTTTATACGTTTTTTAACTAAATATTTTCTTATAGCTTTAATTCGTATCAATATTATGGTTTTGTTAAATATAACAAAAAATGTCTATATTTCCTTTTTCGCTGAAAATTATAATTAAATAAATGTCAGTAAATAATATATCTTAGTTCTTTCTTATTAGTTGCATAAATTGGGTTTAAATCCGAATCGAAATAACCCCTTTTTAGAAAAAACATTACTGTATTTAAATACAAAATTTTTTTGCGTGTCTATTTCGTGTTCTTATCTACTACTGTTTAGAGACAATTAGGGAAATAAATTGAAACGTATATTATCCGGATTACGTCGACATTCTCTAGAGAAATAAAGTCTTAATTCGGTCTAGCTGCTGAAAATTAGAAAATTATAAATGAAATAAAACATGTTAACAACCTTGTTAATCTTTAATGCTGCAGTAATGATTTTATGTAAAGGCTATTGAATTATTAATTATTACAATCATCTTTCAGATTTGAATGTTAAATCTTGAATCTATATTTTATGAATGCTACGCAAATACTTGTCAAATATTCAACGTCAATGAACATTATCTTGAATCTGAAAATGGTATGATGGAAGTTCATTTAATATGTATCATAATTTAAGTTAGATTTAACATATAAATAATGAATCATGACTGTATTTTCCACAAAATATTGATGTACCAGATTTTTCACTTTAAGAGGTTTTGAATAGTTAATTTCTGCAATAACAGTTTTATTTTTTCCCTTAAATAAGGGCTTTTTACTTGATTATGAAAGACTGTTTGCATTGAAGACGAAGTTAATGTAATAAATAGAAAGCAATGTGAAGCGAAAGCAATGAAAATGACAATATGGGTGGTTATAATAATTAAGTTTGGTAACAGACAGTACTAAAATTATGATGTGCAGCAGTCAAAAACCTTTTTGTATGTAATCCATTACAATAGACATAATACGAAAGAAGTTTTGCGAATTTTTCCCCCGAATATCCTGAAAAATTGCTTATAAAGCTGCTTAAATTAAAGATTTTACACGATGACTTATGACAGGGATAGACTTTGAGTACAAAAGAGCTATTATAAGAAGAACTCATTGATTTATAATGCGTTGGCGGATTTAAGTATAAGCAATATAAGTAAGTGCTTAGAGCCGCAAATTATGGGGGCGGCAAATTTTGAACATTTTTGTATATTTATAATAATATGTAAATTTCGGAGAATATATTTTATAATTGACATTGAATTTTGAAATACATTGTGAACCCTTCTCGAGGCGACATTTTCCTTTATTAGTTTGGATCATTTTTGAGGCTTATTTGGGACCTATAAATCGAAATTTTGTATTTGAAAAACATTTCATTTTATGCTACTTTATAATACTTTTTTCCATTTTTACAGCGAGAAACAAATGCTTCTAGAGCATTCTTATTGGAGGTTCAGCAGAACTGCCAATAAGAACTGCTCCAATAGTGCTCCTTTAACCTTCAATAGTCTTATACAAAAATGAAATTGTTAAATGTTTTAAATATTTTATTAATTATAGTGTAATTTTTGTTAATATTTTCATTTAAATTACAGATAAATATCTGTAATATATATCCATGTCTGTATATACAGGGTGTACCATAAATATATGACATGAATATGACCATCAGACTCATAGTCAAAAGTTCTGCAAAATTAGACATTGCCACAGATTCAGCCATGGATGCAACGGCATTTCCCAAGCTGTGGCAAATGCTATGGTCATACGCCATAATACGAGCCATGGTATGGCAAGGAATGTGGCTCTTGGCATAATATTTGCCACAGTATGGGCAATACTGTGGCGACCATGGCTAAACCTGTGGCAATGACCATTTTTGAAGAACTTTTGACAAGGAGTCTAATGGACATATTCATGTCATACATTTATGTTACCCTGTATATCTAGTAAACACATATTTATTAATTCATACAGTCAAATAATTAAACTATTATCATATTACTTACTTATATATTACTTACTTACCCAGTTCATGATTTGGGCATCTAGCGCCGTTGATGCGTTTACGCAACACTTAAAAATTTAGTTTTTTTAAAATTAATTTAATTCAAAAATTCAAATATTTTTTCGTTACTAGGGGAGGGAAAATGTCATTTTCCTCCCTAGGGAGATTTAGGAAAATGGCTTTTTTCCCTCCCTCGTAACGAAAAATATAGTAAGCAACATGGGAGATGATCGGAAATTCGTTTCCCGAGCGGAATTTACAAGCCGAGCCGAAGGCGAGGTTTGTAACCGCGAGTCCCCGAAACGAATTCCCGATTTCATCTCCCTTGTTGCGTAATGTACTATTTTGTATATATAAAAATTAGACTAATAGGTAGAATATAACTCAATATATGTTTTTGCTACATTTTTTCTTAATTTGTATAAATAAATACAATTGTAATTGTAAAAAAATGAAAAATAATTTTATAGCAAATTCTTGTACATTTTGACATGTAGAACATGAATCCACAAAAAAGTGACCAGAAAGTTAACTCCTTTCATATTCGGCGTTCGTTTAAAATATGGGTTAAAAATCGTTTGTATAATTTTACGCGTAATAATGATGATAACTCAGTCTTTACAATTAGTCGCTACTTAACCCTCTTCCGGTTGACGTTTTTTTTACCACTGCACTGACAAAAGTAAGCCTATACAAATTATCATCTTTCTGACAAAATAGGGATATACTTGTAAAAAACCAAAAAATTATCATTTTTCTGATAAATATATTCGTTTTTATGAAAATAATTCTCAAGCTTCGAAGACTTTTTATCAGAAAAGATGATAATTTTTTGGTTTTTCACAAGTATATCCCTATTTTGTCAGAAAGATGGTAATTTTTATAAGTTTACTTTTCTTAGTGTGAATAAGGTTAACATGGGTCATTCTTGTCCGACGTTATATGTATTTATTTTTAAATTATATCATCTAATATTTCGCATAAAATAAGTCTTTATTTAACTAGAATAAAGTAAAAGGTGTATATTTTTAGGGAAAAAATATTGTTCCTAATATAATTGTAATAAGACCTTTAATTTGCACTATAAATTACACCTATCCTTGACTATTCGTAATTACTGCCACAATGAAAAGTTACACAAAAAATTAAACAAACAAAAATTACAAATTACAAATAAAATTTAATATTTTACAAAAATCTTAAATATTGAAAATATATCAAAGAATTATTCAATGAATCTGTTATTAAAAATAAATAAACGCTATACTCATATGAGAACATCAATAATCTTCGCGACAAACGCAGATGCGGTGAAAATCACCGTAAAAGTATCCAAATGCGTGTTAAACATCTTTTTTATAAATAGTTATTTAGTGCTGAGGGCGCCACTGCGCCCGAGACTTTTACATTATTTTATGTGCCGAGGGAGCGGGCGAGAAGTGGAACTTCTCGTCCAGAGGGCGAGTTAGTTCCACTTCTGTCCGCTCCCAAGCGGACAGATTCAATGCTGTTTTTCAGCTTTCTGCACAGTCAATATATCTGCTATTTAAAATCATGATTACAGTTCACTCTACAGTTTTTTTCATCACTAATAAATGGCGCTATTTGTTCGTTTATACAAGCTATAACGAAAGAAAAAATACGGGAGGATAAAAGTGACCCATGTTAACACGGGTTAATATTTTGAGCTGTTGAGATAAAATATCTTGTTCAATTTTTATTAAAAATGAGCTATACAAATAGCTTGTTCAAATAACTTGTTCAAATGTCCTACCCCAAATAGAAAAGTTTGCTTTTTTCCAGCAATTACAAATGAGCAAACCATGGCACATTCGTAAATCCTACAATTTGCCAACGGTGGCAGTCGGGTTTGGCCTAATGCAAATATAAACGTTGCTGAATCGTTGGCATAAGGTCGCCCCAAGGTCTAAATTATTTATGAATAAATTGAATATTCATTATTAGCGGTAATACATTGGGCCAAGATTGGCACAAGGTTGTGTTATCATATGGAGTACAAGATTGCCTTAATATATGCAAAATTTAATGATTAATATAGAATGTATTATCAGTAGTCACGCGTTGGACCAACATTGGCACAAGGTCGTTTTATTTTATGCAATATTTATTTGTTAATCTCATATAGAAATATCCATCGCTTTTATAATTATCACAATCTGGACAAGCTTGGCGTGATATTGGCAAACAACAATCGATGTTTATCTTGTTCCAATATTGGTCCGACAGTCGGTAAATCGATTGTCATGTGCCAGTATTACGCCAAGCTTGTCCTGACAACTGTTATAATGTCTAAACGTCAGATGTTTCTATATGATATATGTTACAACTTTGCTTATTAAACAATAGGGTTTCGACCGGGCGAAACTGGGGATTCAGCTAGTAAATAATTATAAAATATATATATTGAAAATGTATTTATTTTTGTTAAATATGTAATTCTTATTCGTAAGAGATTATATAGTCTTTGGAATATGCAAAAGTAATATATAAACATTCTAAAATACAAAACAAATGAACCAAGTTTTAAATGTTCTTATTTAAAACTTAAAAAAACATATAAATTTCTGTTAAATGTGTAGTGTTGTATCTGTGTGTGTATATATGAGCGTAGACATAGACATAAACATACCATGTGTATGTCTATGTGTGATTATACGACCGTAAATAATTATTTCATGTGTGAATTTCGTGTGTGAAATATGTTAGAGTGCGTGTATGTATGTCCTTATGTAGCATGTCAGTGGGCTAATTTCTCTGCTTGTATATTCGTGTGCATATGTCCGTGCGTGTATGACATGCGTGTATGTAAGCTAAATATTTATTTAGGTTATGTTGTACATCAGCGCTGTAAATAAGTGTCCGGTCTGTCGCTATATACTCTTGCAACGTCAGACGACCGTCCAACTTGATATTTAATTGCCGCAATTTAGAATCTTTTGTTTCATTTATCATAATAATACCGTATTATCTTTAGTAATTTAATGTAGAAGTTTATATTTATATTAAAGAAACTCATTCACGTTTAAATTGAAACTAACATTCAAAGTTTACTTTTATATGTTAATACTTGACATTTTTGAAAATGGTGATAATTTAAACAAAATAATATTTAAATCAATAATTTCGCAAATTGTTTATAATACAGCTTATTGGTATAATAAAATAATACAGATAAAACATTATCACTATATCTCATTTTCATTTAAATAAGATATATATAGTGAAGATTATAAAAATGTAATGTAAATTTGCAATGGCTGTGCTTGCGTATAATTTTGATATACAATTTTCGTGTGCATTGAATCAGTATAATGAACCGAAAATGAAAAGACGAGTACATTTTAATAAATAACTTTGTAGTGTGAACTACTACGGCAAAGCCATTACGTCGAGTGAAAATACTCGATCTGCGTCCGCAGCGACGTTAATGTCCTCAGATTGAACAAATCATTTCCGCAGCGCAGCGAGAAGCCGAAGAATGAAAATCGGGCATCGTTTGTAACGACGATGGCAACGGTCGAAGTCTTGCTCTTGTTGATGTTGAATCGTCATTAACGTCGAGAGAATCACGTGGCATTCATCTCGCAGAATCTCCTGAGCTTTAATTCATGCGCAACGCCAAAGATCGACCTCGATAGTGACGATTAGTCAAATAGCACGTAGTTCTAAGAGAAAGTAATTACACTCGAAGTTTCCGCGCTTTGCACTCAGCATGCTAATAAAGGCCCGTAACTTATATGCATATATTGTGCCTTCGTGAAACTTACAAGAAGCCGGGTCTAATTGGCGCGATGAAAGCTTTCGGGACTCGGCAACTAAAATTTAAGTTTGTAAATTTATCCTAAGTAGAATCATGTCTTATTATCATATCTGTCATATCGGCGTTGACAATTTCGCACCGTCTGTCTTTAAGTAGTCGTGTTTACTTCATATGTGAAATACAGTCGGATTCATATTTTTATTTTAAAATAAAATGTGAAAACTTTATGGCTAAAGTCAAGAAAATGACGAGAAAAGAAAAAATTTTATACTACTTAATAAATTAATATTTTGAAAAAAACATATTGAGATTTGAGAAAGTGACATTTATCGATTTACAAATATTTTTGTATATACATAAAAAATAGTTGTGCACGATCGCTGCACGATCTAAGAAATCGTTTGTACTTACGATGGGCACAACCGTTATTTCATGTGTGAAGCACTCACACCACAAAAACACGTGTATCATTGTTTTTATATTGCAATATACTACAAAAGTATAACCTTTTCCATTAACAACTTCTATTTTTTTTATTTTGCCATGTTTAGAGCACTAAGTGCTCAATACAAAAACACAACTATTCTACCAAACCAACAGAGGCTACGCTGCTCTGTTATAAATTTGGAAAAACGTAAACTGCAAAAGTACATTATTTCTCACAAGAAATTTTCTTTACACAGATTGAAAATATTGATTGTCATAATATTATCTGTGAAGTGAACTAAAAACTATTAACGAGTAAAACATTATATTTCTTCTATATTATTTATAGAAATATAAATTTGACAATGGTCTTTGATTAAATTTACCGTAATAAAGAAAGTTTCTTTATTACTTTATACTTGTTTTCTCATATAATATAATGTATATAATTTATATGCTTAAAATTATATTATAATTCTTTGAGCTAAATGTATTTTTAGTATCTTGATTCAATCCTGCACTACACTAAAAGTACAGTTCTAATGAATTTTAAATAATTAATTAATTGATTGATATTTTGTTTCTATATTTGTATAAGAAATAAACAATTGAATGATAAAATATTATCCCTTTCTCTATAAAACAGAGAATTTTATAGTATAACTTCTCATTGATTATTTATTTGATACGAATACAATTGGAGCTGTACTTACTGTTCTCTATAAAATCAATAACTATAGATTTTGCACGAACAAACGTAACAAAATGTCAATCTTCACTTATAAATAATTACAAATTGCAGTCTTTGTGCAAAAGAATAGTAAGTGAATGTCCACTTATAAAGTAGTATGTATAGAAAGTACTAAACTATTGTTTTAAGCTTACCATTTTTCTATACAATGTTAATAATACTTAGGTCGTCGACTTTTCTATGAGAACAATACTTCTTTTAATTTTTAATTTGTTTTTCAATCAATTATCACTATCTATAATTTATTAGTATATAGACATGATTATGTATTATGTTATAAAATTAAATTCATCAGACCATTCATCTTTTTCACTTAATTTGTTTAGTATTAAAAATATTATAATATATAATAAATATATAAAAATATTTTTATTTTTTTATATATTATATTCTATGTGTGTAAGTCAATGTTGATTAACAATTGAAGTTATTAGTGTGAAGAATAATTTCAAAATATTGTAAACGATTAAATTTAAAAAGCGTATTTTACCAAGTAAAACCTATAATATTCTATCAACATTTTTATTATCGATGTGTCTTATACAAATTGCATAAAATTAGTTTAAGAGCATTTTATGGATTTTTACGCTTGTACGAATTTTAAATTATAGTTGATCCGACTAATGAGTCGCTTATAAATGAATAAATATCATTCATCACAGGGTATTTCCGTTGTTTACATAATGTACTAACATTTTATGAACCAGTATCTGTTTAAAGGATCTCTGAGCATTATAATGATTCATTCTTCGAGATCGCTGTATTATCACTGTTTTTCATGACTCCAGTTGATGAATGTTGATACCCTATTTTGCGCATAATC
>JABFPJ010004890.1:0-13004 GCA_022817425.1 Gryon sp. ZL-2020 | reverse complement strand
AATAAAAAAAAAAAAAAAAAAAAAAAAAAAAAAAACGATTTTTATATTCAAAATAATTATTTAGATAATCAATTTGACTATGTCATTTTCTTCTTAATTTATTTAATAATTCGAAACATCGAAAATTGAAATAATACTGCTCTTATTGTTACGTACTGACAGTCGTATATTACTAACACAATACTTTCAATATAGAGAATACATGTTTTTTACATTATCTGTATATACTTAATTACAAGAAAAAAATTTTTTTGCTGTTATTATATTATTAGAGATGTTTCGTTATGAGTTCATATAATTAACGAGAATGAACACTATGTTGTTTAACAATATTGTTTTCTCTGCTAAAAATACGTCTTAGATCCATATAAGATTATTATTTATTATTTTCAATTATTTTCAATTAACAACTAAAATTATTAGTAAATGAAGATGAATTTGATGAATTTAAACTTTTGTTAAAGTTAAAAACTGATAAAAAATTGGAAGGTAAAATTAGGCTACTTACTATTTATTTAAGTTCATCATGTGAAATGTCCATGCAAGAATTTTGTGCTATAATTCGTTGCACTCTATAAGTATGCGCAAAAATTCTGTGCATATTCGTAGCACATGATGATGACGACAACCTTGTTTTTACTATTTTTTTAATATTTAAATTAAAATATGTAAAATTTGCAGTGTGAAAACAATATCAAAAATAAATCTCAATTTTAATATTAAATTTACCTTTTGAGATTATATGTATCATATAACCTCAAAATAGAAAGACAACCTCATGGAAGAAAATATAAAATATAATTTTATATTGTAAATACATATATATGCCATATTGCCGCAATTAATATATTAATATGTTTATATATAAGAATTTGTATATATATAAGTTATATATATATCTTGTATATATTATACATAATTTTTATATCCATACTAATATATAAAATTGAAAATATGTTTGTTTGTTTGTATGTCAATCACGCAAAATCTACCGGTTCAATTTAAACCAAATTTTGAGGAAATATAGCCCTAGGCCACACAAGTGTCGTAGGTTTTATATTTTTGCGATATATACATTTGAAGTATAGAAAAAAAAATTTTTATATGATAGCTTCATCATTTCGGGGGGTGGGAGGTGTTATAGGGATGCCATAAGGAAGTCATAGGCAGATCATAAGGGTAATAGGAGGGGTTCATAGGGCGTTCATAGGGAGCCCATAGAGGGTCCATAAAAGTATCTCGGGTGGAACTAGGGATTTAGTCAGGACTCATACACGATCATAGGGAAAGGATCACAGGCTTTCGCCCGGGCGAAACCGGAGCTTCAGCTCCGTTTTTTATATATTTCGATTCTACATAAATTATAAAAATATATATAATTTATATATTAATTTGCGACAATATGGCATATATTTAGAATATAAAATTATATTTTCGTTCGTGAGGGTGATTCGTTTACACTATACAAGTTAACGTAGTACGCAGCCACATGACAGTCATGGGTATTTCACAGGCCTATAGATATGAACATTCTGCAAATTTACCTATTTGTATTCACATGACCAACTTTGTCGATTTCACACGAAATTTTTTCCTATTTAATATTTCTTTTATTTCATTTCACGAAGTTCTTGTTATTAATAAACTTTTCATAAACAACAAAAATTATTCATCATAAAGAAATGACTGCATTTTAATCAAACGACAATCATTATCATTTTTAATGAGTAAAAATTGAATTTTAAGCTTCAGTTACCAATTGTTTTTAATGTTTCTTAAAAATTAAATAATAAATATAGACTCCTTTTCTCTAAAAAATATATAATTCATAGTTTTAAATGTTGTAATAAAAATTTGAAAGTGAAATAAAAAATGTTGCTTTCTTATATTTTTAATTATCGAAACAAGTCAAAAAAAGGATTGTCAATTAAACAACTACGATAATGCGTCTTATTTTACGATCAATTATTGTGACAATATTTATCCAAAATTAACATATAATTTGCATCGAATCAAGTATATTCACACAAGCCTTTATTTTATGATTCATAGAACTTTGATATTAATTCAAATAGATCCAAAATTTTAATTTTCTCAATTAAAACACTTTTTTTCTTGATTCTTAATTTTTACTCGAGAAATGATTAAACAATATCAATTTTGTCAATCTGAAATCACAATCTATATCATGATTGCATAATCTAATAAGTTATCATTCAAAATCAATTGATTCTCATATTCCCCGTTCTTTTCTCTGTCAATATGTTTGACCTGCAAATGTTACAGTGCTGACTTCAATTTGTACAATCATTGTTTTATTATTAAACTTGTTTCAATACAATATATATGTATGTAGAAAAGGAAAAGGAGAAAGATGAAAAGAGATAGAAACACAGAGAGAATCCCTTTGAAAAATAATTACGTAACTCAGTTACTCAACACTGTTGTTTTCTGGAATGATAATCATACGAGACACTTGCTTTTCATGAGGATTTTCTGAAGTTAATAATAATATTTACTACAAGTTTATTTTTCTTTCTCTTTCTCATCAACTTTTTCCCCTTCTTTTTATATACCGACGGTCCTTACGAAGACTATTCTATTTCAAAATGTTCCATTTAAAATATCATAAGAAATTTTGAAATGGAATAGTTTTCTTAAGGACCGTCGATACAAAAGTATAAATTTTCCCTTCTAATTCCAATCCTACTTCTCGACAATTCTGTATTTGACGTCATTAATTAATTAACATTCGCATTAATGTAACAGTATCGAAGGATTTATGACATCATTTATTTATTGGTTTTGCCTCTAAAATATGAGCAATAATCTTCAATAAATTAATCGCTATTTTATTAAAGATAAGTTGATCTTTTATTAAATGTAAATGAGTACGATAAAGTTGTATTCGATAATTATTTCGTTGATTTCAGGAGAAATCTATTGCTCAGCGAGTTTTCAACAGCTAGAAAACTTGCGAGGATTCAGTCGATGAATTAATTAAGTCCTTGATTACCATATTATCGTCGTTTTCTTTCTTTTTCATTTTAAATTAAAACGAACATGTTTTATTATATATTTTTTTTTAATTTGCTTGCATTTTGCGATTAGTTTTCTTTATTATTATTATTTTAACTCTCTAAAATCGAATAATTGCCACTTTTCTTAAATTTAGGAAGAAATGATTTTGAAGAACGAATGAAATGATTATTTAGGAAGAAATAATTGTTGATTAAATTCTACATACGTACCATTTCTTTTTCTTTTCTTATCAACGTCTGGGACGTGATACAATGGATCCGCAGAACGCTTTTTAACGACGCTTTGTGGTTCTCGTAGTGCGTTTGGGGACAATCCGTTCTCTGAATGGATTTCGCAATCCGAATGTGGCGATTGTTTTAATGCCGTGCGTTTGTTTTGCCATGAAACATTTTGCAAAGTACTGTACTCCAAAGATTCCTGCAAAAAATAATCGCCATTAATACAATTTAATTTATTAATTAATGACAAATTTTAATTAAAAAATTATAAAGTATCAATTAACTATTAATATTTGTTTATCAATTTCATTTTTTTAACAAATGAAAAGTTCATGTATAAATTTGAAATTGTTGCGAATACAATTTAAATTCATTTTACAAACTTACTTTGTACGGTAGCTTTTTATTACTTTTTTAAGTATGCTATTTTATCTTTTATTCGAGTATTTTTCAAATTAAACATTTCGCGAAAATAATTATTAAAAGCTTTTTTTTTCGTTTCTTAAATGTATATAAAATGTTTTTCTCCAAGGATAAAAAGAAACGTCATAAAAAATTATCTTAAGGTTTATTTCCTGTCAATTAAGTATAAAAATACCATGTTAAACTATACGATGTTTAAGCGAAGGTCTCAAAAATAAAAAAAGATGAAACGAAAAATAAGTCTCAGATATAAATCCCGATATCGGGAATGGCGGAGAGAGCGCGTGATTTCTCGTTGCAAAAGTCGCGCGTTAATTTATGATCGCCATTTCGACGCAGTCACATAATTAAGAGGTATCAACTTGTATTTATCAAAGAATACAAAAGTGTAAATTTTTATTAGGTTCACATCTAATCTTATCAATTGTCAAACATTTATGCAATTTGAAATGCATTTTTTATTGTCATCGTGGGGATCAGTTGCGTTAATGTCTTTTCTTCTGCGAATGAATATGAGGAAAATGACAAAAATGTTTTCTTAGAGAATGGAATTACAGTAGGAAAAAAGAGCGAGATTTGAAAACGCATATTTGGAAAAACATACATATTTGAATGATGATCACCGAGTCGTTACATAACATATAAGTATAATAAAAATAATCGATACATTTCAGTCTCTCCATTGATGTTGAATTGATTATTACAATTTGAGTTCAGAGAAGGAACAATAGTTCTCCTTAATAAATGAATTGAAACGAAAATGGAACAGAATTTAAACTTTAAATTTTTAAGTGTTCCAATTTTAAAGACGATTGAAAAATTATTTTCAATTAAAAGAAATTTGTTAAGATTAAATAATAAATTTCGACAAAAGAGAATATGTATTATTTAAAATTTAAAATACTATTTTCAATATTGTTAAAATTATTATTTGTGAAAAAAGTTTAAGCAACGTCGGGACACGGCCAATTGTCGCGATTCAATTGACGGCTAGTTGACACGGCGAAATATTTCATTATTTCGTTAGCTTGAGGCTAAAGTCCTCGGACCCATAATGACATAAGAGTTGCTCTGAACTTCTTGCGTAGAAAATGACGAAAAAGGGATCATTGCACATGCGCGTGATTAAAAAAAAGGTCTGCATTGTATAAACAAGACGATTTGAAACAGTTGTGTCTGATCTTTGACCGATTTGTTTAATGGGTAATATTCCAACGGAAGACAAAAGTCAATTACGTTCAATGAAAACTGATTGGGATTAATTGTATGTAGGCTAAACCAAGTGCGACGAATAACTGAAAGACGAAAAAGAGCGAGTTTAGGCGTCATTCTTCAACGTCATTGTCATCCTACAAAATTATCATCATCATCTGCTGTAAATCATCAACAATTGTTATCATACCATAATCATCGCAAATAATCTTTCATTGATCAACAAATAACTTCAATTCCAAAAAGTAAAAAAGTGATAAACGAAATAAAAACAGAGTATTTGATTACGTCATCACTTGTTGAACTTATTGAAAATAAATGAGAAAGAAGCGATAAACATATTGTTTTGAAGAGTCTACTGTATTTTGAACGGATGACGTTACAAGTGTTCTTATCTTTTAGTTTGAAAAGAGCCGTAATCTCCCACGATGATTCTCAAATTCGAGCCAGTCGGGGCAGGTCTTCTCGCCAAATTGGGCAAATGAATCTGAGAAAGAAATTAGCATACGCTCTCGCTTCGTATGGTCATGTGGGACGATAATTGGTCTGCTGACGTCAAAGTAATGGTAGCATACAGTTTGCAGGGATACTCAAGGAAAGGGATGGTAAATGGGAGGTAAATTGATGAAAAAGAAGATGATTATAATGATGATAATAAAGGAGAACTGAAGAAGGAGGTGGATGAAACTCACTTGTTCATTCGCGGACATGTTTCCGCAGTCAGTTCGATTGTTGGGCGACAGCTGTTGGTAGGTTGAGGTCAGCGAACTGGCCAGCCAGCCGGAGCCGAAGCCGTCTTCCATAGTAAAACTCGTTAGAACCAAAAAGGAGCCCCTAATTCTGATCAGCTGATGTTGCTGTTTTTTTTGTCTATTTTCGTTACTTTTGTCTGTCACCTTGTCAGCCAATAAAATCCCAGTAATCACTCTCAGTCAGTCTTGTCTACTCTAAATCGACCCCGATCCCTCGGAGGAGACCCTAGTCGTTCATGTCCCGGCTCTCGGGGCGCGATGAATCCAAGTTTAGAACATGACGAAAAAACTATTGTAGAGCTTCTTAATGCCGGTTGTTTCACGTTGCCGATGGGTCTCGAGGAGTGCGCAGCCACGGGATTTTAACGACAAAAAACGTGCAAATACGACGAACGCGTCCTCAAAGATCATGGCAATGCCCCGATTACTGTCACGCATCTTGCACGTGCCAAATTTCACACCTCGTGTCACAGACTCCAACTTCCTAGCTGGTTTCTTCTTTCCACGCAGTTACTTTCTTCTTCTCTCTATCTCTCTGTCACACACACTCTCTCTCTCTCTCTCTCTCTCTCTCTCTCGACTTCTCGAAGTCGCTTCTTATTCCTTCTTCTTCTGTATCTTCGCTGTTTTTGGTCTTAGCCAACCAGGATCTTGATTATTTTCACCCACGCACCAAACGAGCGTCCTTATCGTGTCACACTCGGTTCACGAGTCGTCACAACATCGTCAGTATCTTCTTTTCCATGATGATCAGGAAATCCATCCAGTTTCAGTTCCTTATGGTCTTTCAGTGTCTTCAATCTCTGCTCTTCCACGACCAAATTCACATCCAGGCACTTTAAATCTGTCTGAAATCTCCGTTGAAACGTTGCTGAATCGTTTTAAACCGAAAGTGCAAAACTTTCAAAGTTGTTGCCAACTTTGCGAATGAATGAATATTTAAATTTGAAACAAAAATAAACTCAAAAAACGTTTAAGACTTCGATCAAAGTGAATTGACTTCTGAAACACGACACTTTAAGTAAAGGCCGTTATCGCGTCGAGATAAGAAGTATACGCCGTGGATTGTTGCTCTCGAGCGATAAATGTATAGGAAAAATGTCTTTGTCGACAATGTGGCGCGATTAAAAACACAGACACAGCGACGGTGACTCGACGAAACCAACTGTTGCTCTGAATTGACACGCGTAACAGCCAATGCCAGTCGCTCGGCTGAGTGTCTCTCGCAGTCAAGCCGGCTGGGGGAGACTCGCAGGCCGCCGCCGCGCCGCTAATTAGCCAGCCAAGACTCCTCTTCCTCCTCCTGGGGCTGTACCTCTGTCGCGCATCACAATCACGCGCATTAGACGTGCCTACGCCAGTATAAACCTTCGATTATCCACAGATCCTTCTTTTTTTATTATTTTATTAGTCCTTGATGAGTTTGATTGACTGCATTGATTCTGAAGAGAAATTCATGTTAACACTTTTCTCTTGTTCCGCTTTGAAGAATAAAGCAACATGATTGTACCATTGTAAAAATGTTTGTTTGTTTGCTTGAAAAGTCGGTGAGAAAATATTATCACAGATCCGTTCTATCAAGGTTCTTATGGTCAAGAGATATGAGATCTGCTGGTGGTACAGAAATTATGTAATGTTCCGACGAACTTCACACGCAGACAAACATTTATGGCGCATCGTATCTGTAATAAAAGAAAACTCATTTTCATTTGATTGAAAAACTAAATGTATAAAGCTTTTTATCACATTAGAAATAACACTTTTGAAATTTGACATTTTTATCGTTCTATTTGGATTATCGATTGAATTAATACATTAACTTACAATCAAGCACAACTTGTTCTTGATGATATACAAATGAAACTAAATAAATTTCGGTGAATTTCGGTGTTTTGTCAAAGTTATCTGACTCCGAGTGAGTAATCACGTTTTTTGGATTAATCTAAATAGCGTTAACGAGAAGTACACACACGATTATGTAATATTCCTTCTGTTGACTTGAGTGGAAAGACACATTTATATGTTTCATTTTATCAATCGTTTGAAGCCAAGAATTGAAATCGTCGTCTATTCATTCGTAACGTAATTGAAATTTGAATTCTCTAGTGGTCTTGGATAGTCCTCTTACATGAGTAACCACTTAGTCCAATGACAAACGCGCTCGAGTCTTATCTCGCTCGATCAATTATTTTTCCTATTTGTATAACTTTGTAACAATTTGATTTGATAGCCTCTCGCCTTATATTCACAAAATGCTTTTGTTAAATTTTACGGCGTAAATGGACTTGACGTAATCGTGATCTTAAACGATAAATATCTATCAAAAATTCTAGGCAAACAACCTTGACAATTTCCAAGTCGAATAAATTGATTTATATTAATATTATCTGAGGTCTTTTTTGTTAAATTATTTATGGTAATTAATTTTTTAATATACAATATTAATTATTCAAATTCAACTGTGATATTTCATAATAATATTGAATATCTAATATAAAGTTAAAAGTTGAACTAATAGTTTTAAAAATATAAGTGATAAAAACTGTATTTTTGAACTCGCCATCTTTACATCCTCAAGTAAAAGTTGATTCACTTAAAGAGTGATAATCAGTTTTCTAAACAACATGCTCAAACTTCGCTATGTTAAATCGGACGAACTGCCGATGAAATATGTCAAATACAAATCAGTAATGAATTCGTTAGTATGCTTCTTTCGATCTTCTTCTCATCCCTTCTGTAAATCATAATCGAGTGATTAATTTCTTATATGCAATGGAATTCAAAAAGATAATCAAATTAAAATTTGGGTGATGAAAGTTAAGTGATAAATGATTACATATTTTTTCAGAATTGTAAAAAATAATATAAAAATAGTAAATTTGTTAATGAATAAAAATGTACCTACGTGTCCGATCTATGCAATACAATATCTATGAAAACTTTCGATTATGTTATTTTGATAATTCAATAGATTCAGATATAATAAATAATTATATATTCTTAATTTATAAAAATATAAGTACAAAATATGTACGAAAAAACACAAAAGTTAAATAATTTTCCGCAATAAATCAAAACAAAGTTTTCTACTTAAAACCGTAAAATATGTGTGAATAAAGAAAAATATTTTCGATAATGACTAAAGAAAACAACAAAATGAACTAAATTCATTAAGTTACTACCTATTATATCATAAAACTATCGCTATCAATATCTTATTGGCTATCGCTTTGTGATTGTGATATAAAGAACGACACCACATTGATTATCCAAAAACAAGTTTTATTGCATTTCAAGACAAAAAATGTGAAAAGAAAAAAAGACCAAAAAAAAAGAAATAATTGTCTAAATACTTCCTGCGTTCTTTCAAATTCCTTCTTCACGATACTTAAGGGATTGCGAAACTTACAACAACTTAAATTTGCCTTCGTTCAATATCGACGTTACATGGAAAATTACAAATAAACTATTCAAAAATATGAAACAAAAACGAACATCAGTCTTTAAAACGTTGAACACTTTTGGAACCTCATTGTCGTTGATCGAGCAACAATGGTAATTAATATATACATTTTATATATAAAGAAAAAAAAACAGATTTAAAAAATCTGAGTAATAATAATAATGAATTTTAATAATTAATATATTTTTCTTTCTCCGTTTTGTTCGACGTTTTGTAATTAACATACACGTTCCATTCGCGCGACATTCCGGGAACTTTGCGTTCGTTTTGCGCAACAACATCGCTTGCGATAATCAACGACAAATTATTCGCCCGGCTGTTTTTGCATGTATAATTAATACACACGAAAGTGTGTGGCTTTTACTCGCTGACGTCACATACGATTTCTTACATTTATATATATATATAATCTATATATATATATATATATATATATATATATATAATCTGTAAGTACTGTGCTCACCATGAATCGCAAACCTGCTTCCACACAAAGCAAATTTTTCATCATTTCTTTACTTTCTATTCGTACGTTTACCTTATCCATTTATTTCTTTATTTCTTTTATCTTATCATTTTATTTCTCTTATTTAGCTACAATAAACTAACTAACTAACATTACTTTACATAAATAATATCTTTTGTACTATTTCACTTAATTATTTCAACGCCTCTTTTACAACTGCCCCAATAGAAAAATATAAGGAATCTATAAAAAATATGCCGCGATTTAACTCTTCACTGTACTTAAGTAAATATTATGGAAGTATCTAATTAAGAAAACACTTTGCTATTAAACCAAAAAATATGACACATCGAAATTCAAAATATCTTTGAAAAGTGTATATAAAAAAGTATATAAAATTTCTCAACTTGTATACTAAATAACTTAACTTATTTGTTTCTCATTACTGTTTGAGTGAAATTGAATATTATAATATAATTATAGATGTTGCTAAGTATATTTGTTCTGACATAACTCCGCGACTTATGTTGGAAGAAATAGATTTATTATCCTCTATATGAATTAGCACAAAAAATGTTTACAAAATTGTATACCTTATAAAGTTTCAAAGTTTCGACGTAAAATATGTATTAAAGGCACTTTTTCGAATAGGAATTAAACAATCAAATCAATCAATACACATGACAAAGTGGATGATTGTGGTTTACAAACAGAAAACGACGACGATTTTTCGCGAATTTCCTCGCAACTGGAATGAACGAGCAAAAATTACTGTCGATGAGGAAAAATTTTTGTGATTTTCGAATACGCACTGATACTTGTTAAAGGATGACATAACGAAATGACACATATAAAGGCTGTTGGTGTTCAATCAAGGAGTCGTTATTAAAACACAAAAAATACTCATACATTGCAATTGTGTTTGTTAAACATGACGCATTGCAAAAAATGGATACTAAATGACTTTCGTTGTGAATTTACAGATTACAAATGTATCATTAAACATTTGTTCAGTAGACAGAACTAAAGAAAATTCAAGATCAATTGGTATCCTTCGTATTTGGCTTCAACATTCTTGATAAATCTCTTAAACAGAAACGCTTACACAATTACTTTTAGCTACGCCAGCTAACGCAAGAGGACACTTTAAAATGTATATAATATAACCATATATAAATTTTGTACATCGTAATTCACATTATATCATTGATGTTTAACAACCTTTTTCACAAGAGAAACAAAACTTAATCTACAATATGAGACTTTCTGAACGTTGTATCAAAAATATTTAAACAAACACAAATTTTAGACTTACATTTATCATTTTAGCAGGAATCAATCAATTTCGTTTTTACTTTAAATGTTTAGAATCTTTCATCGATCAAAAGTCTCATTTTTCTATTTTTCAATCTAAGTAGTAGCGAAAGGAAGAAGAAAAAGTAAAATTTGAAATATGAACATGGGCAAAAAAAGAGAGAAAAAGAGGATCACCAGATTGGTAATCCTAATACTGTTTGGTGAACTTCAACACAGCCCAATCAATCTAAAATCATCATTCAATAACCGGTGTGTTTTGTACAATCTCGATACACTCCTTCTCCAAAATTCCACACCACACCTGGTACCGATGATTCAATCCCGGTAGCGCATGTAGCACCGCTCGACTTCCCAGCACCCCAGACTTCGGATTTGGCGCACCATAAAATATCTTCGCCACTCGACTGTGCAACAGCGCCATCGCACAAAGTGCACACGGCTCCTGCAATAAAAACGCCCAATATCCGGTGCAGAGGTACGGTCCAACGAGCTTCCTAGGATCGGTTTCTTCAGTACTTCCGTCCTCCTTCACCGCGACAATTTTCTTAGACTTCTTCTTCTTGCGCTTGGTCTCCAGCTGCTGTGGCTCCGGCAGTTTGATCTTATTCAGACACTCCGGATAAAAGAGCGTGTCGCCTTCCTTGTACTTGCGCTTCGTCACGCGCCCAATTTTCCAGAAACCATTGCTCGAGGAATTCACCTCGTGCTGATCCACCGAAGGATCATCTGGTTTAATGTACTCAACATCTGCTGAAACTTCTTCGTACTCGGATAAATACCAAGCACCTTCACCTTGAAGTCTTGCCACTAAATCTACAGCAAGCATCGTGCTGTGCCACATGGGATGTCGGTCTACTCTCGCAGCAGCTAAGGATAAAACTCGACCGGACATGGGATCAACTATCATGGTGCTTCCACAGCAATCTCGTGTTCCTACAGAACCCATTTTTGCAGCTTCCATCACAATTTTGATGAAATCTTCAACGGAGTTGAGCAGTTTGTCATCAAACACTGCTCCCATAATGATATCTTCGATAAACAGATCCGGATGAAAGTTCAGCGGCCAGATGGCACCAGCGCTCTTAGCCTGGTCTTTCGTCTTAGCCGGCTTGCACGGGATCTTTGCGATCTCAAATTCGTCCTCAATTAAAGACATATCGAAGCCTTTTTCGATCAACATTTCGCGGAGTTCTTCTTTTGGTAGGATTTCCTCAGGGATGTCTTTGCGAAGATAAGGGTTGATGATGGTCTTTTGATCGGGTACTCTGCGGGTACGAGCAAGTAAAAGTTTCGTTCCGTTGCAACGCTTCAAGTAGTTGAAACCCGGTAAGGCAGCGGAAATACTGCCGATGGCTTTGGATATGAGTTGTTTGTTTTTCAAGTTGGCTACGTAGGCTTCTTCGAGAGGCACGTCGTCAGTGAGATCCTTACCAAGGATAGGTCGGATTCGCCAGCTGCGCTCGGTCTTGATTTCGACCTGGCATTCAGTTGTTGGCTCCATCTTCGACGGATCCACGTTGTTGTTGTCGACGGGATTCGGTAACGCGCTCCCTGGCTGCTTCGGCTTGCTTGCATCGGACGACTCGGGATCTTTTGCCTTTTTTTTCGGTTTCCCTAAGTTAAAGAAGAAAAGTCGTTACTAAAGATTAACGTAATCTTTTGCTTTTGGATCAATGGATTGTTTATTGGATTATTGAATGTTCGTATTGGAGAAGTATAACTGTAAAAATGGTGGAGAGGATGAATTGTTCGATTGTGGTCAACGCAGGGCCACGGCCGAATCAGTTCTCCAAGTTAGTCGCAATTGGGTTGCGCGCATATTTAACGTGATGTGCTTTCAGCAATGATTTCTATGAGGAAAAACAGTTTGAGCTAATTCATTTGAGGAAGTCATTTGTTAAATCATGTGACTTTTACGTGAGTTTATGTGATAATGAGGTAAGTAATGTTGATTCATAAAAATAAGTACTTAATTAATTAATTTATCCATTTATTCATTAAATATTAAATGTTTCTTTTTTGTAGAATTTTGTTATTTAATGTTTTCTTTATTTGATGTTTTTTTAATTAATTATATTACATTTATTTTTTTTTTTTTTTTTTTTTTGCAT
>JABFPJ010004889.1:0-13006 GCA_022817425.1 Gryon sp. ZL-2020 | reverse complement strand
GTTAATTATATACTTTCATATGAAACCATTAAGTTATATTAAAAGGGGTGTATAAATAGGAAGAAAATATAAAAGTAAAAATAACGGTCTTTGTAATTCTTGTTAATTATCTTTTGTCCTGATATACATTCAGTTATGTAATCATTCTAAGAATTCAAATTGTCGAAGTTGAAAACAAGCTATAGTCATACGGACTCTTTATTATTGTTATCGTCATTATTATTATTATTATTACTATTATTATTTTTATTCTTATTGTTATTATTACTATAGTCATGGTAATTACAATTATTTATTCCGATTATTTAAAAAGTGATAACATCATTGATTATGCAATAATTAATTTAATTTGATTTTAATTTTATATTTAAAAATTTAAAAGAAATAAAATAGAAAAATAGCACTTATTAGAGCCTCACAATTTACTTGAGATCTTAAATCATAGATTGAGTTATTGAAATCTCAAAGTAAATGCATGAATGATGCATATATACATATATATATGAACATATGGATCAATGTTATTTGAGCCAAATAACATTTAGGCTAACTATTAAATGTATATCTATATTCATAACATATATAGATATACTTTTAATGGCTGGCGCAATTGTCATTTTGGCTTAAAAGACATAGATCCGAACATATGTATATATATATATATATATGGAATATCACTTTCCCGCCTATGTACATATTGTGATTTATTTATAAATTTTTTTCTTGTATAGTTATTCGACCTATGGGAAGGATGACTGGTGAGTCCCCGTCTAATGTATATAATACTCATATTTATATACACTCATGCAGTATATATATGCTGTGTATACAGTTAAACAAACAAATTAAGCATGCGCTCAAAATCAAAAATTAATTTCAAATCAAAATTCAATCAAATATACAAACTGTTGATGTGAATATTGTTTAAAACAGTTTTTCTTTCGTTCTATTTCACTTGTTTATTCTAATCTCCAAAATTCAATGTTTTTTCAAATCTTTTCTCATTGGCTCCTTATTCGTTTTATCACGCATGCGTGATTTTTTTTCTTCAAACAAAAATTATATTATTTTATAATATTGTTATTTTTATTATTATTATTTCTTTAATTATTGTTATTATTAATTTGATCATGAAAATACTATAATATCTTTTTGATTTACTATTTCTGGAGACTCATCCAAAGTCTTTTCCATAATGCGTTTTGTATATTTTATCTCTCTCTCTCTCTCTCTCTCCTTCTCTTCTATTCTCTCTCCATCTCTTTCTCAGTATATATATATATTTCTCTTTCTTTTCTTTGCAAAAGATTTTTATCTTGAATATCTTTCGAGACAGTAGCTGTTTGTTGAAAAAAAAATTTTCTATTTACATTTAAACAATACAATACGTTTACTTTTTCCTTTTCGTCTCCGCTTTCTTTACACACGTCAGGCGTTATTTTTCATTACTTTTTGGTTGTTGTTATTATTACTTGAATATAAAATATTAAACGAAAATTTCCCATTGAAATGATGTAAAAATTACCCATTCAAATGACTTTTGATTTATTGATTTTTTTTATTTTCCTAAATTTAAATGTAAAATATTTCATAAAATATGGTAATATTTGTATTATATGATGTATTGAATATATTAAGTATAAATACAAAATTAACTTTGTTAAATTTGCAGAGATTAAATTTTAAATTTTTTCATGATGTAACAATACTTTTTATATTAAGCCAATTTAATTTTGAAGAGATATAGAGCTTAAAACAAATTATTGCAATCAATCTTTTTATAATTAATTATATTTTTTATAGTTTATTATTATTACACTATTATCTTTTTTAAATATATTTGCACAACTTTAATCTTGCACAAAAATGACAGCTTTTAAACCTTTAATAAACAGACAGCAGCACTCACATACGCAAAGTTCACTTTTTCGCTTTGAATCAATATTATATTACATTTCTACAGAAAAACAGTGTTTTTTACACTCTTCGCTACAATGTTTATTTGCAAATAAATATTGCTTGTAAGTCTATTTTTCGTTGCATAAAGTACACAATATTTTCTCATAAGTAATTATTATTATTATATATCTAATAACACAGAATTTTTTCTCTTTATAATATTTATCTTCAATTATCGTATCATGTTCGTTAATCGCATTTTCCTTCCGAAAGATGAATATAATAATTCTGCGTAAAAATAATTCCAACTGAGAAATTATAAAAAACATTCGCAATTTCTTTTTTTCGTCCTCGGGAGGTAAAATATGATATAATTAAGGTTGTTATTACAATCAAATGAACGATTTAAATATGAAACTAAAAATGTTGTTTTAAGTTATTTCTAATTCGAGTTATATACTCATTAAATAAATTTTAATGAGTTATGGCATGTATTTGTGAATAATTTACGCTGTTTTGATTAACAATGATAACGTCTGTACTTAACCTATATCATACATGATATTGCGACGTTGCCAAACGTTAATTCACAACATGGCGGCCAGAATTTTAATTAAATTTTAATAATTTCAAGAACAAGCACTTTTCTTATTAGTCTAGTAAAGTTATATTTTTTCCGAAGATAAGTTCTGCGATGCTT
Organism: Gryon sp. ZL-2020; assembly: GCA_022817425.1. NCBI lineage: Eukaryota > Metazoa > Arthropoda > Insecta > Hymenoptera > Scelionidae > Gryon > Gryon sp. ZL-2020. The sequence goes on along the minus strand of JABFPJ010004889.1, from coordinate 10,407 downwards.
TCTTTATAAAATATATACTTTTTGTAAAACCTTTAAACTTCTATAATACTTAAAAGCGGATTCGAAAATGTCCATAATAAACACATTTCATAATAGCAATGTCTGCCAAGAAAGTTTATTGCGTTTTTTTAATTAAGAAGATAAGAAGATTCCGGTATTATCCTAAAAAGATAAATAATAAAAACCCAAAAAGTTATTAAAATGGTAGAAATGATTAAAAATATATGGCATCTTAAATAAAAATCTTATTACTTGTATCTGACAACGTTACAAAGTATGACGAACTATAGCCGTAGTTGTCTTTCTTTCCATATGTGTTGTAAATAGATAGGTCACATTTCAAAACACTGAGTATAAAATATAATTTCAATTTACCCTCTGATAACTTCACTCCGGAATGTGCTTTTATTTATTTTTTTTTCAAAAACGAATTTAAATGCATCGTTTAAAACTGATAAAAATGTATAAATATTATGTCGATTGATATCTTAAAAAACGAAATTTATATTTATTTGCCATTACATTAATTGTAATAACATCCTTAAAATGCTACAATCGCGGCCTATGTTTTGCATAAAAAAAGAAGAAGAGAAAGAATAAAAGGAACGAAGAATAAAGTTAATGGGTAAAAATGATTATTGCAGGGTATCCGCGACATACACGACGCCGAGTTTGGGCGTGCAGAACGTGATGAACGCGAGCACGTATCCGCAAATGCTCGGGCTGAGTGCGGAGCAGGTGCAGGCGCTGATGCCACAGCAATCGTCGGCGGCGACGTTGCTGCCGCACTCGCAGAGGCACACGCCACCGGTGCACAATCCCGCGCAGGCGGCCGCCGTTGCAGCCGCCGCTGCGGCCACCCACGCGGCCAAATATCCGCCGCCGCTCATCCCCGTCAACAACAGCAACAACGCCGCTAATACCGCCAACTCCAACAACGACACCACCAATTCCCGGTACGCAACTATTCCCGAAGAAATCGTTATCGATTAAATACTTATCCTAACACAAACACAAATTCCTTACGAGACAAATGAATGTGAATGTTTTAATATCAATTATAGAAATCGTAAGATGATGGCGAATAACAATGCCGACTTCAATTTCAATATGCCGACGAAAAAGTATTTTGAAAAAGAAATATGAAAAATAAAGGCAGTATCAAGTTCTCTTTAATTTTATTTGAATGTATGAAGTTCTTTTTAAGCTATAGTAAGTGCTGTAACAAATGCAAGTCATTTTTGACAATATTTAGCAGGTTAATTGAAACATTTTAGAAACGTCTTAGCAAATCTAAAAACTGTCTATTTTACCAGCAGTATTTTGCTTTTTGAATTTTGAAAAAATCAAAATAATACATCAGTTATTTTTATAATTCTTTGTAAATTCATCCGTATAAGTTATTTTTTAATGTAAAATGAAAGCGTAAAATTACACATTTCTAACGTATTTGAACTATATAAACTAACCATCTATTTGAACTATATAAATTAACCATCTCTAAATTTCGTTAAAGTAGGAATTGCTTAGTTTTGATATTCTATAAATCGTTTCTAACATGTTTCAGTTAAACTACAAAATATTCTTAAAAATAATTTATATGTTGTAAAAAAAAGAGAAAATAAAAATGAGAAGGACTGACACTGTCTTCTTTTCTGTCCGTATTCTAATTTATTTTAACTCACTCAAAAAATATATTTAATGGAGCTTGCTCCCCGCTACTCAAGCAGCAGATATGGTAACTTTATTGGTGCTTCAAGTTCTAATTAGTAACATTCTAATAAAGTAACATTCTTAAGTATAATAATAGGAATGTGAGTAACAAGAATAATACGTATAATACTATTTTTCAAATGCAGAAAGAGTAACAGTTAAATCCTATGATAAACGAATCATAAGGAGTGACATTCTATCATAATTAACACTCATTCAAATTCATCATTATCATATACTCATCATTGTAATTCTTTAAGTAATAAACCTCAACCCACTTTAAACAAATAGATATCATTTTAACACCGGCATCATTTCCCAAATTACCATCACTCTTTTTCCCTACACTCGAACTCTTAATTATAACCATCAACTCATCTCTCGTCGTTTCAATAGCTTGTTGCTCACTAAATTTCCATAAAGCATAGAAGTATAACGTTTTCCACAAACCACTCGCTAAGTTTTGTGTTGATGAACCTACTTTCCGAATTGATCTTTTTAAAATTACATGTGCATATAATTGATCAATAATTTTTTATTGCTGCACAAATATAACTGTTTCAACTATATTGTATATGATGCCATTCGTCCTATTGAGTAATGCTCATTATTAATTTACTCACTGATCCAAATGGCAATTGCATTTTATCACTATATTCAATCATGTTTATTGATTCGAGTTCAGTCATCACAATGTTGAATTCACCTAGGCACTCAACAATAGCGCTAGCATTTTGACTCTGAACCTGATTTGATCTAACAACAACATTCAATTCTGTATCCTCACTCACAGCCATCTGATCTGGACTTATTCTTTGCTCCAATCCCATTCCCTCTGTGCTCAACGTTACTATGTCAATCTCATTCCTAATGAATTCCTTCGACTTGTAATATATAATCATTCCTGATAGTTTCGACATTAAATGGGGAGTCAAGCCCAAATGAAACGAAGCTCTGCTATACAGTTTTGTCAAAAATAAATGAATTGGTGCAAAGTTGTGATTCACACTAACAACGCATTTCCCGAAAAACTTAAGTCACAAGTATTCTCGCTAAAAAGTAATATCGATAGCATTCGCTGTTTTGTTTCCGCTCTTCAACACTGTCAAAACTCCGATTTAAGACATGGGATACCAGATCTTTTGACCACAATCCAATGGCAATTTCCTCTTGAATCTTGGAAGTTCTCAGCACTAGCACTTGACACAGTCACATTTTTTTATGAATTCCATTTATTCATGGAGCAAATTCTTCGATGATTGGATACTTTTCTGTATTCAGCCTTTTATAGTTATAGTAACTAATTATAGTTATAAAGAAAATATAACATATATTTATTTAATTCTTTAAACAAATGCCTTTATTTCCCATATTTTCTTCATTTTTTTATATAATTTGCCAGACATGCTTTCGGCGTCATATTGACATGAAAATCGCCATTTTTATTTAAAATACCCTTACATAGTTAAGACAAAGGAGTAAATTTTACTATGAAATATGATTAAATTAGAGTCGAAAAGAAAAAAGGTTTTTGATACTTTCGTATTTAATTTGACTACATTTTATATTAAAATTTGTTCCTTTTTCTTAGCCACTAAAACTTATTACTGTTGATAATAATTATTCATACTGAATTCATCTCAGTGTATTCAATATACATATGTATTTATGTATATAAACTTAAACATTAAGACGATGGTAAAGTCGTGATGCTTTTTTTATAAGTGCAAAAGAGAGATAACCAAAAATTTTATATATAAGAAAGAGAGAGAGAAAGAGGGAGAGAAACAGACAGACAGACAGACAGACTTTGACTGTCAGAGCAAAACGACTTTGCTGTCCACTTAATAACATACAAACTTACACATTTTAATTTCAAATTCTACATTTAATTATTACTATTATTATAATTAATTAATGTTAAAATTATTATTATTATATTGTTATAATTCTTATATGAAAATAATAAATGAGTAATTGTAAAACAAAGATTAGTTACAAAGAAGATAAAAAAAATAACATTGTTATAATTTTGTACGACGTAATTTGACGAACAACGAGTTGTTTCATTGTAAACGAACCTGACTGTAGGTATTTGCTGCTTGCAAAACAATGATTGAAATAAAAATTAAACAAAAAGACAATTACGAGTATTTTACTGTTGTCTGTCAATTATTCGTTGGTATATTTGTATACTATGCATCTGTTGAAAAATCGGAGCAAATATAAAATATGTACAGAAATACATTTGCTTGTTATTTTTTTGTTAATAAAGTTCATAATTGCAGTACTACTGTAACAGAGAAATTATAACCAAATTTCAGGATTTTCTGTAAAGTATTATTTTTATTTTTTCGATTTTTCATTTTTCTTCGGCGAAATTTGATCATTTTTAAAACTTTTGTTCTCATTCTTACTATAAAACGTACTATTATTTTCTCTGCAGCGAAAAAAAGAGAAAAATATATCATTAATTATACCATTCTTCAGAAGATACAAAATTTAAAGGAAAATTTGCATTTTTGTTCGTTTGTCGATAAGTATTGTATGAAAGAAGTATTCATTATTATGCCTGTATCAAAGAACAAGAAGATTTTGTAAAATAAAAGCTGGTTTGTAATAAAATTAACAAAATAGTGGAAAAATCATATTCTGCCTTTGTTACTTATTTTTGTGCTTTTGAATCGGATATTTTAACAAAAAGCGGTGACTTTTATGCTTCAAATCAAATATTAACATTTCTAAACAAGTATCTAACTTGTTAATGATTTTTGCTTAACCAATGGTTAATGGAAAAATATAATGAACAAAAAAACATAATTTCATTTGTACTAAAATCAATAATTGAACAACTACTTTTTACTTGAAGTAAGTTATAATTTTATTAATATTTCTTTTCACGTTTATTTATATTGTAAATAAAAAATAATTTCGAAATGAATTGGTATGAAAAAAGACATGGAATATAATATATTTCCAAATGTCATAATACAATTTATAATACGTTTTTCGTAGAAATTTGACTTCCTCCGAAACTTCGAATGCATATACAAACTGAATACTCGATATTTATATTCGCTAGCCAAATTTATAGCTATTCGTTTATCGATACAACTTGTACAATACAAACAACATAAATCCGATGGAAATTCGTTATAAATATATATATTTATAAATAAATAAATATATATATATATATATATTATTCCATTTAAGTTTTTGGACATCCAAATGCCATCATACATTATTTGTTAAAATAATAGTTCAGAAAATTGTAACTAAAATTGAAATATGAAAATGAATAATTAATGTGAAAATAATTGTCTCACTGAATAGATTAATTTTAAAAGCAATTTTGTCTGGAAAATGTACAGGTACGATCAGAAATAAAAAAAAATTATATGAAAAAAGTCGTGATTTGTAAGCGCATCTTGAAGTTTGATATCAAAAGTTAGATTTGCGCAAACTCAGTTTCGTCAAAGTAATATTATTCACGTTAAGTCGAGGTTGTTGCGCGACTTTTTATTATATTACAAAGTTTCACGACAATGTTATTATCTGCGCAACTTTGTGTGCATATTAATAACAATCATCGCCCAATTAAAGTGCAAACACTTTTCAATTTTTCACCTACGATCAGACCAAATTTCACACTTGCTTTTCATTCAAATAAGTTAATTAACACACAGTTCTTTTGAATTACATTTATTCATTCTTTTTTTTTTGTGGAAATGTTTTGTACAAATATGAAAGGTATTAAAATTAATGACGTCATTTTGTTTTATTTTAGGGATGCAAAGAATAAAAAGGGTTTAATACCAATCGGCGAAACGATCGCTTCTTTATCAAACGTGCAGCCTTATCAGATACAAAGGGCCCTGGTTGAGGACAAATTTGTCAATTGCATCAATTTTAAACCTTACGTCTATACCGAATTGTTGATGACGTTGCCTGACTTCGTTTCCAATTTCTTTCCTAATTGCAGTATCAGCAATTGTCGAAAAGTACTCAGCGAGGTTTTATGCATCGAACTGTACCAGGGAAATCGGTAAATATTCTTACATTCATTATGTCTTCTTTATTCAAGTAATTTTTAAGAAAAAGAAACAATAAGAAAAGTTAAAAGTTAGCTACAACAAAAGTACATATAATTTTGGATTTTTAAAGACATTTTAATTCAATATATTTTTAAAATTTGATTTCAAATTAAGTTTGAAATATAATGTTTGTAACAGTAATAATCGTTTTTATAATTTTCCAAATTGCTTTCGTTATTTTTTTAGAGTCATTATAATCATTAAAGCACTTTGTTTAATACTTATAATTTATTGAATCCATTTTAAAATTGTATAAAATATGTTGACACTTTGTAAAATATATTAAATCAAAATATAGTTTAAAAATATTCTACGTTTTGGGATATTAAGGTAAAATGGAAGATATAAATAAAAACAAGAAAGAAATTTGTAAATTTTATTTAAACTTTATTAAACAAATGAGGAAGATTGAAATAAGTAGTAGTAAAATGATTAGGTAACTAAATGCACTTTATAGATATTTTAAAACATTCGTATTTTTTAGTCATATTATTGTTATTTATGCGAAGAAATATAAAAAAGGAATTTTACAAAAAACAAAAAAAAACATGTACTTAAATAAAAAATATTATTCTGACGATTTTCACGGATCTTCTTTTTTTTCTGGGATTTTCAAACTCAATATATATACATATATCATTTATTAATAAAATAGTAGCACTATTGTAATGTAAAATTTGTTTTTTAGGCTTCAAATGGAGATTTTGCAAAAGGCTGGCAAGTGTCAATGTCTGAATGAGGAGTTGCCTTTAATTCAGGTGCAAAGTATAATGAAGTACATGCGTCAATTGAAGTATGTGCTGGACAACAACCGTAACATGGTGATGTTGCCGACGCACTCCGACGAGCATCCCGCGAAAAAGCGCCAGCGAATCAGCTAGGAATGGCTACAGCCTTACTGGCCTACCTATGACTACTACCATTCTGCCTTTTGAGGCGGCCAAGCCGGCAGACACACACATACACAAAACACACACAAAACACACTCCTCTGTATAGGTGAACGTAAGGCTGACTAACACAAACTACTACCTTAACTTTCCACGCATTCATATATGTTACTGTATATTTCAACTATTTATTCATTCCAAAATGTATTCAAATGGAAGAAAACAATTTGAATGAAGTTTATTTAAACTTATTTAACTGTTTAGTTTGAATCCAAAATGTGAAAGAAAGAAATGAGTCATTTAAGCTGAAGATGTTAATTAAAATGTGAGTTCAATGTAAGAGGATATTTAATAGAGAAGAGGAAGTTGAAATAAGAGAAGTGAAAAAGAAGAAATTGACGAAATGGCATATGTTGATGCGTGGAAGATGAAGAAAGAGCGCTTGATTCGCAAGAAGGAGGCTGCTCGAGGGGTATGACGAATGGCAAAGACGGACAAATTTGGACAAACGTTGCTGCGGAGACGATTCGTTACAATTAAGGGAGGAGAGCCACGTAAGAGACTGCGTTGTTCTTTTGCCAAAGACTATATATGGATTAAAAAGGAAGAAAAAAAGAAAGAAATGATGAGGACAAAATATTGGACGACGACAAGAAGAGAAAAGCCTCTCCAAGTTCCTAGCGAATTGCGTTAACCTGATCGAATGATGCCGGTTTTCTCTCGTGCTGTTTATATATACGTGTTATATATATAAATAAACAAAAAATAAAGAAAGAAGAAGCAGAAAAAGAAAGACAAACAAATCATTATATAAAAATTATATATATATAAATATATATAAATATATAAATATGTAAAGCGTTCGTGAATCGCGCGCAATCTGCCGGACGAATGTTCGTTCTCGTTTGCTTTCCTTCGTTTTTTGCATTATAAATAAATATAAAAGGAATGAACGAAGAAGAAAAAAAAGAAAGAAAAAGAGTATAAAAGAAAAAAGAACGCCCGAAATTAAAAGAGATTGTCGATTCGCAGCGCCACCTAAACGCTACAAATCGAGGCTCGTTTTTTCATTTGTTTGTAATTCATTGTTATTCGACGACTGAGTACGTTGTGCGAAATGTATGTGTTTATGCGAGTATGTATGTGTGTGCATGTGAACGTGCGAGAATTAGATAAAGAGAGTGAATGAAAAGGAAAAGCAAGTTAATGTACGTTTGACAATGTGGCGGCTTTTGTTACTACTTGTGAAGGTCGACAACTTCGGCCAATCAAAAGACCCGAAATATAGATTCAATGCAAAAGTCTTTCTCTTCGATTACTCTAACATTTCTTGTGCATATTTTCAAATTCAAACTGACCAAAGCTCGCGGAAACCCTAAATTTGTAAATAATACGTTCAGATAGCGCTTATTTAAATTTCTCGTATTTATCGGCGATTTTTTGGTTTTCGCGAGCCCTATTTTCACCTGATTTTCTCTTTTGTACAATTTTTGTTTTTGTTCTCTTTTGTTTTTTTACCTTTTACTATTAATATTAATAGCTTCATATTTTATTATAATAATAATAATAATTGCGTTCATTTTCTTTTTGTACCAGACTTAAGTTTTTGTGCAGCGTATGTAAATAATATTAAACAAGAATAAGAAGAAAAGAAATTTGTATGAACAATTTTGATCAATCTTTCTCAAGTATCTGTGATTTCGCATCTCTTCTTTTTCTTTCCTTCAAATTTCCCAAACTTTTGTCGTCGGACCCTGTCTTTAATTCTTTTGTTCCCTTAATTATTGCGTCGTTGTTTTGAATAACTGACGCAGTTACAATTATTATTATTATATTATTATTATATTATAATTATGTTCTTTTGACTACGCAAACGCGAGCGAAAGTCTAAAAACACTAGCCAGTAATGTTAAAAACGTTGATGTTGATTATTGTAACGAGGCATTCGCGAATATAGATTTTAGTTGAACCATTCCAACGAGAGTAGCCGGAATCTAGGTGAACGTTTACATGTATCTTAGTCGCTCGTTTGCTTTTCTACGACGCAAATAGGTCAATTTCTCAACTGGCGAAGATTTCATATCGACAAAATAATAATTATTATTCCTATCATTATTGTATTACATTATTATTCATCATTAATATTAACATTCGCAACTTGTGGATATAAAATAACGAAACATTTCATTTCTTAGTAATCAATGAAATGTAATATTGTAAAGATTAAGTTTATATTAATAACAAACTACTTTTGAAAAAAATGAGATAACATTGTACAATTGTTTAATTGGATTCTTCGCCACGAGAGAAAAGCGACGCAAACGCATTCGTATATTTATTTTGTAGATTTTAAGTTGACTTGCATTACGTTGAAAAGCAAATGAAAGGATAATAATGAATGATAAAACTTGATGAAACAAAAATCATTTAATAAATGGTTTATATTGACTATAAATATATAGACGTACTCATTAATTAGAAAGCGAAAGAAAACAGGAGGGATGATTTTATTTTGTATTCCTGCAATTTTGTATTTCTTTTTGTTCGTTTTCTTATATTTTTTTCGGTTGTTCGTTTTAAAAATTATATCATTTGTATAGACATTTGTAATGGAAAAAGAAAATGAAAATAAGCAAAAAAAATGAAGAAGAGGATTCTTTTTCGATTGTTTGATAAGAATTTTTGATTGCGGAACTTTTTGAGTTTGTAAATAAGTGAAACACGCGAAAAATGCAAATACTGATTTAAATGTGTTTAAGAAGTTTCATAAGGATGCATAAGTTTAGCATGTAATGAATAATTGTATTTTTAAGATAAAACACAAAATATCGACATTTTTACGCGCGATGGTTCCTTTATTATCTAAAAAAAGAAAACTTTTGTAATCCTTTTTGTAAATGATTAGGAGCAAATTTGAGTGTAATTAACTCGCGACAATCTTTCGAAATATAAATGCAAAATGAGTTTTATATCGCGCGGTTAAAAGTTTTTTTCTCTTAACGCTTAAACATTTTGTTCAATTTTTTGTGTTGTTTTGAATGATGATGAATATAGTTAAATGATGGTGATGATGAGGTGGAAACTCGATTTTTTTCATTTCTCATGTTTCTCTTATAAAAGATGATAATTTAACGGTTGCGAATCTAGTGTTGATTATCAAAGTGAAACTTGTTGTAACGAACTTTTTTGTTTTATTTATTTTCCATGAGATAGTTATAACAATAGTGTATCGTAACGAAAGTAAATTTTATCACTGTATATAGACCTGAACAAAACGGAAATAATAAATTTGAAAAATAAACATCTGATATTTGTATTTATTATTTATCTTCATTTCTTATATTAAAAAAGTATCCTTTATTGATTTTATTAATATATACTTCTCTTCACTTCTTGATTTTATACACGAGTTTGCTTGAAAAATTTTATCGTTTGTAATTTTTATTGTTTTATCTAAACTTTTATTAAACTAATTTTATTATTATTAATGGTTTTGTTATTAATAAATGTTATTACATTTTTATTAATATTAAAACTTGTATTAAAATTATTTTATTAAAAACTTTTTTTTTCTAAAGATGTTATAGCGTTTTCTTTGATCTGTTAACCTAACTCCGGGTTAGGTTTAGTTTACAGTTTTTCACAAAGAACACGTGTTCTTTTTAAAAAACTGTCAGTTTTTCATGCAAAACTGTCAAAACCTAAACC
>JABFPJ010004888.1:0-13008 GCA_022817425.1 Gryon sp. ZL-2020 | reverse complement strand
AAAGTGTCTACATTGGGGGTTAAAAGTTGTATGTTTCACATATGTTGCAAATGTTGTTTAAAATTAAACAAAATGATATGCTTCTTATTGCTCTCACGTAAAATAATAAAGAAAACAAATAAAACGTTATTTGCATTGAAATGATAACATTAACCTCGCAAGTCGGGAGAAAGTAATTAATGAAATTCCACTTGATAATTACATTTTAATTATATTATACATATTATGCGAGCGTTACGCGGTAGCTTTAATGATATCGGTCTAATAATTAAAACGTAAGAACGGGGAAAAAAAAGTTGCAACAAGAATTCTCAAATATGATGAAGCTTCAATAAAAGAGAGCGTAATGTAACCTGAAAACCGAATTTGTACAATTTTTGTAGCATTTTCACCTGAAATAAGGGAAAAATTGGCTATTTGGATGAAATATCTTTATTACTCATATAATTGTAAAGCGATGTAAACAAAGTAAAGAAAATAAAGCAAAAAAAAAAAAAAAAAAAAAAAAAAAAAAAAAAAAAAAAAAAAAAAAAAAACAAAAAAAAAAAAAAAAAAAAAAAAAAAAAAAAAAAAAAAACAAAGTAAGATAAACAAAGTGAAGTAATTAAAGCAATGTAAGTAAGGCAAAATAAACAAAGTATAGCATGTAATGTAAACAAAGTAATGTAAACAAAACAAAGTTAACAAAGCAAAATAAATAAAGCAAAGTAAACAATACAAAGTAAATAAGTTAATGTAAACAAAATATAGTAAATAATGCAACGTAAACAATAAAATGTAAATAAAATAAAATAAAGTAAACAAAAAAACAAACGAAATAAGATAAACAATGCAAAGTAAACAAAATAAATGAAATAAAGTATGCTAAATAAAATAAAGTGAACAAAGTAAAATAAATAATACAAAAATATAAATGAAGTAATATAAACAATGCAAAGTAAAAAAAGTAAAGTAAATAAAACCAAATGCATAAAGCAAAAAAATGAAGTATGGTAAACAATGTAGTATAAACAAAGCTGAGTAAAAAAGATAGACATAATTATTTTTACTATCCAGGTAGTCAATTTGAGTGTCTCTTTTTCTTAAACTAATAAAATCTAGTAAACTATTTATGAATCTAAAATTGTATTCAAAAGACATCTTTAAAAAATAATATTATCGCAAAATTTGCATCTTAAGAATCATATTTTTTTAATGTAACAACCACAATGTGTGTCTGCTTGAAAAAATATGTCAGCTGATTGTTCATACAATTCATTGTGTGTGCAATCGTGCCAGCTATTATGAGTATTACACGTGATCACAATACGGGATTTCGTACTTGTGAATCTTTTTTGTTTTCGTCGAGTCATTTGTAGCACATGTATATATCGTGACTCTTGATTGCAGTTTATATATAATTGTCCATAGTTCCACGCAATTAACTAATTTCTATCTCATTTTCTGCTTTTTTCAGAATGTGAATAACTATGATTCGTTGGACTTCGAAAGAGTCGCGACGAAAATCCACAAAGGTAAGACTTTTAAAAGCAACGTATTACTTTTGCTAGTGTTTTTTTTACTTTGATATATTAATGTTGTTTAGATATATATATTTTGACTATGTTTTTTTAATAAATACCTAGTATTCATGTATTCATTTTGGAAACTGCCGGACAAAAATTTCAATATTTCAATGCATCACTTTTTATTAAAAAAATAAAGCGTATAAAAAAAGCATAGTAGGATGCGTCAGAGACATAAATTTGATTTCATTCAACATTTTTGAAATATTTTTTAATAACACAGTACATGTTTTTTAAACACGAAGACAAGAGCAGGAGCATAAGTTTATCACAACTTACATTTTTCAGTTTCACAATATTTATATTAATTTTGAAATCTTTTGTCAGTGAATTTTACTGTAATTTAATAATACACATATATGGATCATATATTTGTAATGTATTTGCATTTTACAAAAGTAATCCATAGATGATCAATATATGCTCTATATATGATCCATATATGGTTAATCTGTGCTTCAAATATGATCCATGTGTAATCCATATATGGTTTACATATGTTTATTATATGGTCCATATATGGTTCATACATAGTTTATATATGCTCTATATATGGTCTATATATGGTGTACATATGGTCAATGTATGGTCTATATATGGTTTATAGATGATCTATATATGGTCCATATATGATCCATATATGGTCTGAATATGGTCTATGTATGGTCTATATATGATTATTATATGGTCAATATATAGTTTATATAATGCCTACATATGGTTTATATATGGTCAATCCGCGGTTCAAATATAATTTTTTAAATAATATATTGTTAATATATGTTTTATTTATGAACAATATATGATTTCTTTGACAACGTATTGTTTAGTTCTAATTATATGGAAAAAGGTTAAGAAAACAAATTATCTGAATTAAAGTTTATAAATAAATTACATACATTTTCTTATAGCCGCAATCATCTACATTTGATCGCTTAGTAATTTAATTCATATTCAGGTCAACAATATTGCTTATGTCATTTTACTGTAAAATTACCTTTTTTCCCATCTAAGTTTAGTTGATAAAGTTACTTTATTCAGTCTCATATTTAAAAGAATAAAGTAAGAAATTTACATACATTACACTGAAATTATGTCTATTTATCTATTTTTTGTTCTCTCTACTTAGTTTCGCAAGAAAAAAAAGATTTGCATAGTCGTTTAATAAACAACATTAAATCTAGCAAACATTGCTGCTAATTTTCGTGCGAAAGAAATAAAGATCGATTTTATCCGCTGATAAACAACTTGAACTCTTGAAAATGTGCATGCTTAGTTGCGCTAATATTGCATATCGGCATATTAATTTGTTCGCTTATTTTGATTTATGCATCGAAATAATGTATACTAATCGATTCCAACCGCAACTATAGTTATAATTTCAAATGGCATGCTTGTACGTAAGCTATACTTGCATCGCTAAATCAATTCGCCGGCAAATAACGCGCTTTTCCGCAAAAGAACTGTCGAGTGGAAAAGTTTCAAGTTTCATTAGAAACTTACAATTATCGGTGGCGTGAAGTGGGAGAAGGGAAAAAGAAATATACAAACCGTACTGTCGTGATAATTTAACAAATTATACGGTTGCATCATTGAGAGAAAGCTTCCACAATATATATTCAAATGTAATTATCTAAAGAAAAGGAAAGAAAGGTTCTTATAATTATCAGCAGACTAAGAGTTTTATCCATTAGTCATATGCGTTGCTTTAATTGAATTAGAATATTTTTTTGAAATTGGAATGTTTGTTTTTGGATTAAATTTTAACAAATTTTATGTTTAATACTTTAAATTAATTTTAATTTTTTTGTACGGAAAATATATATATATTAAAATGTCTATCAAAATATATATTATATAGTATATTATATATAATAATATATATATATATATAATTTGCCGTAAAATATATTTGAAAATATATTTGTTATGTGTAAATATATTTTTAAATATATTTTTACGTTTATTTTTCCAAATATATTTTTTCCGTTAATAAACAATTATAAGCTGATTTATTTTAAAATTCTGTTTTGTTTCATAATGAAATGTTATAAATAATGACTTTCTTAAAAAAGTAGAAAAATATCGGATTTTTTATTGCAGGTATATTTAATTAAATGATGAAGTTTATTAACTGAGATTAAAACACAATTTAGGAAATAAACTCCATAAAATGTCAATGAAATTTGTGGCAGGATATACCTGTTTAAACTACTAGATTTAGTTATGTTCATTAGCATTTTTGTGTTACTATATAAAAGTTAACAAATTTTCCGCAATTAATTTAACTTTAAAAAATTTAACCAATAAATCGGTTAATTTAGTTTTAAAAAATTTAATCCTCCAAAATGTTAACTTAAAAGAATATAACCTACAAAAAATAACTTAACCTCAAAAATGTGACCTATGAAACAATTAGTTTATTCTTAAAAAGGGTAACCTATTAAAATTTGTTTAACCTCAAAAATAATAACCTATAAAAAGTTCATTTAACCTTGAAAATGTAACCTATAAAAAATTCTTTTAATCTCATAAAATATAACCTACAAAAAATCATTTAACATTAAAAAGGTAACCTTAACCTTAAAAACATTAACCTATAAACAATGAATTTAGCCTGAAAAAGTATTAAACTATAAAAGTTAATTTAAAACAAAAACATGTAACCTATAATAAAGTTCATTTAACCCTAAAAATGTTACCTATAACAAATTATTTTAATCTCAAAAAATCTAGCCTATAAAAAGGTTCATTTAATATTAAAAATGTAACCCATAAAAAATGCTTTTAACCTCAAAAAATGCATTCTATACAAAACTAATTTAACCTATAAAAATTAATCTAACCTTAAAAATCATTAAACTACTTAAGTTTAAAAGTTAGTTTGTTTGTTTAAAAGTTAATTTAAAACAAAAACATTTAACCTAGAAAAGAGTGTAGTTAACCTAAAAGAAACACAACTGATTAACTGTGTAAAAAGTAAACAAGAAAAATAAGCTCTCGATCTTATTGACCCTTGAAGAGTACTATAAAACTCAGTACTTGCTAATACTGAAAAATGTGGCGGTTAAGAATTTATGAAGCGTCAACTATGCCGCGGCAAATTAATAAATCGATCCGAGAGCCGCACTGGGCTCTCGAGGCACGTCATGGCGGAACTGAGGTTATGATCGATAATAGAGGCCAAGATCGGGTTAGAATTAGGAGCGACTACAACGCATTTCAGCACACTCTCTTTCTCTCAACGGGACTTGTTACGATAATGGATGGCCTTTTTATACCCCCGTTTATAAAACCGCCTGCCGAAATGCGATGCTAAAATCGTCGTTAAGATTACTGTTGGTTGCGTTTACGGAATCTCAAATCTCGATCAAAGTTTCGCCATTTTCTTTTTTTTTTTTTTTTATTACAAAAGAACAAAAAATTAAGGTTATTAAGCATTTGCTATCCGAACAATCTTGCAACTGGATTGAGCAAATTGAATATTTAAATTTAATGTAGGTCTTATCAATTTTGCATAGTTTTTGGAATATGACTGTCGTTTATCATTAATATACCGTTGGATTAGGGTTACTATGCGAAGCAGTTTGCCCAAGACGTAAATATTCATGGGTCATTTCGGCACAAATTTCCAATCCCCCCCTCCTTTTGTCTAGCTTCTGGAAGCTGAAACATTCCAGACCATTAGAGGTTCGAGAAGGAAGTTCTTTTTTTTTGTTCTTTTAACACAAAAAAAATGTTAAGACGGCTGTTCATTTTGAAAGCTTACTAGCTTAAGGAAAGTAATCGCTATGGTGAAGTGAAATATCGTCACATATAATTCAACTATTACACACAAGATTTGCGCGAGTTGAGTTTATATCAAGTTTGAACTGTCGATTAACTGAAAGCCATTTAGGAAATGTTGATAATTGGATCAAAGTTTTGTTAGTTGAGTTGTTTTAATTATGTTGCGAGTAGAAATGGTTGTCAATTTTATGGGTGGCTGCAGTTTGAATCAATTTTCACGTGAAAATGATTTTCGGTAAAGTTAGTTGTAATGATAATGTGATGATGTATATGATGACATCTATGATATCTTTGATATTCATGATGACATCCGCGATATTCATTATATCGGTGATATTCATGCTGACATCCATAATTATGTCAATGGTAACATCCGTGGTGAAATCGATGATGTCATTGATAATGATATCCATAATGATATCCGTGATATTCTTAATATCCATGATATTCATAATATTCATGATATCCATTATATCCATGATATTCATGATATCCATTATATTCATGATATCCATGATATTCATGACAACATCAATTCTAACATCCGAGGTGACATATATGGTGTCATTCATAATGACATCCATAGTGAAATCCGTGATATCCATGATATTTTTGATATCGATGATATCCATAGTGATATCCGAGATATCTTTGATATCCTTTATATCCATGATATCTATTATATCTGTGATATTCAGGACGAAATCCATGATATCTATGGCGACATCCATATGATATCCGTGATATCCATAATATTCCTGATATCCACGATATCCATGATTTCCATGATGTCACTTCTGACTACCATAATAATATCCATGGTATTCATGATATCTATGATATACGTGATATTCATGATATCCATGATATTTATAATATTTATGATATCATTCATTATAACATCCATTATAATATCATTCATATTCATAATGCCATCCATAATGGCATCTGCGGTGACATCCAAGTACGTTGCATGATATCCGTGATGTCATTCATGATACCCATGACATCCTTGCAGTGACATCCATTATCACATTGATGATGATAAATCTATTTATAACCTTACTAAAAACCTATTTTCATATAACATTTCATAATTACCGGGTAATTTCTAATTTTTTTCGAAAAACCGATTCCAAGTAAAAACTGACTTAAGGTTCAGTCACATATATATTCTAGTATGATTTAAATTATTTTAATCATATAGAGATAATAATGATTGTTATATCGACATTCAATTTCGCTATTCCATTGTAATATTTTGCATTATTGACTGATAGTTGGTCGGATAACAATGAGTATGCTTAGACCAGAATGATTGTTTTCCGTTACAATTGTATTCAACGATTCAATCGATTTCCACGGAATTAATAGTAATTTGCGGATAAACTGGCGTGATATTATAACACAGTAATGTCAGAAAAATCACGATTATCATTAAATACAGATTTTTCAGTTCTTATTCAGAAATATTATGAATGAAAAAATTAAAATTGAAGTATTTAAAAAAATGTTAAATTAAAAGTAATTTGAAATAAAAGTAATCTTTTTATAACTTTGAATCATTAAACTTATTAAATGTACCAAATATTACTTAAATATCAGAATTAAATTAAATCCGTCAGAATTTCGAAATTGTATTCACGATATTAATTCTTCAAATGAAAAAAAAATTTTTAATTTTGCCTTTTATTAAATTCCATTCAACAACTCTAAGAAGCTGAATATGAATGTGAATAAAAAAATCCATTTTCGCAGAATAAATTTTTATCGACAAAAGACGGTACTGAAATCAAACTGCGAAAAAGTGTGCGATTTTTATGAAAATGCTTTGATTTTTTATGGAAAAATTAAAAGCAAAAAAAGTGCAAAATATGATCATAAAAATGTCTTTTTACAATTTCACTATAAATGAAGACTAAAAGTGTGTAACTAAACGTTAGTATAAAATAACTTAATTTTATACTAACAAAATAATTATGTTAAAGCGATTGAATTTGTATTTGAGTTTGAAATAAAAACGTGTTATTTCGACTAAAACAAAGACGATGCATTGACACTGAACGAGGCTTTTCGCTTTGCACAAACAAACGCAAATTTTCCTATAACACACATTTACGTCATATTCTATTATTTTCACAAACACGGTAGAATGGACATTTTTCATTTAATTTGGTACGCAAAATTTATCAAGTAAACATATCATACCAAGACATTATTATATTACATGTTAATACAATATTTTCATGTAATGTTTACTATCTAAAATTATGTTTTAATCGTTCAAGTGATATTTTATTGAATCAATTATTAAAGTAAAATATTTTATTTAACTGTCAGTATGAATGTCAGAGTTTGTCATTGCCAAATGTGTCATCAATTATGATATTGATATCCATTATGACATCAAAAACATCCATGATGAGATCCATGATAGTCATGATAACGTCAATGATATCCATAATAACATCTATGATATTCATGATAACGTTAATGATGTCCATAACGAGATCCACGATGTTCTTGACGACGTCAATGATATTAATGATGATACACATGATATCCATGATGATACCCTAACGGAAGAAACAATATATGTGAATATGTGCACATATATTTTCGGCAAAAAGTTATATATTTGATATATATTTCAAATATATTTCTGAAATATATTTGTAAAAATATAAGTAAAAATATATTTGTAAAATATATGCAAAAATATATGTACATATAAAAAATATATTTGAAATATATTTTCAAATGTATTTTACCGTCAAAAAGTTATATATTTTGACATATATTTTGACTTATATTTGTTTCTGTACGGGATATCCATTATGACATCCATGATATTCATGATAACGTCAATGATATCCATGATAACATCTATGATATTCATGATGACATCTATAATATCTCTGATAACGTCAATGATATCCATTACGAGATCGACGATGTCCTTGATGAAGCCAATGATATGCATGATGACATCCATGATATCTATTGTGACATAAATAACATCCATGACGATATTCATGATATCCATGATGACGTCAATGATATCCACGATGACATACGTGATATCCATTGTGACATAAATAATATCTCTGACGATATGCATGATATCCATGACGACATCCATGATATCCATGATATTCATTGTGTCATCAATAATATCCACGACAACATCCATGATATCCATGATGACATCCATGATATTCATGATGACATCCATAATATCCATGATAACATCCATGTATTGATTGTGAGATGAATAATATCCATGATGACATCCATAATATCCATGATAACATCCATGTATTCATTGTGACATGAATAATATCCATAATGACATCCATGATATCCGTGACGACATCCATGATATCCTCGATATTTACTGTGTCTTCAATAATATTCACGAATTATCCATGATATCCAGGATGACATCCATGATATTCATGATGACATCCATAATATCCATGATAACATCCATGTATTTATTGTAACATGAATAATATCTATGATGACATCCATGATATCCATGATGATATCCATGCTATTCATTGTGACATTAATAATATCCACGACAATTTCTACGATATTCATATTTTCATCGATGATATCCCTGACGACATCCATGATATTCATTATGGCATCAATAATATCCATGACAACATCTATGATATTCTCGGTGACATCCATGATATTCATATTTTCACCTATTATATCCATTCTTACATCCACGATAACATCCATCCAATGATATTCATGACAACATCCATGCTTCCATTATTACATCACTAGTATCCATGACGAGATCCTCTATAATCTGCATCGACATCACTAATATCCATGTCGAGATGATGTCCATTAAGACAACAACGATATCTTGATGGCATCCATGATCTCCATCTATCATATGGAGATCTACAATCTGTCATAATGATATTCATTATGACATCAATATTATCCATGGCAACACTGTAAATACAAACGTTCTGATCAGAACGGTTTTGAAGCTTTTTTAGAACGTTTTAAAGTGTTTTCTCTAAGAAAACGTATAATGCGTTTCCAAAAAAATCCATTTTAAACATTAAAAACACTTGTATACGTTCTATGTAGAACGTTTAATTCTTGTAGAACGTTTCAAAAAATAGAAATTTTACAGTGAACATCCATGATATCCATGATGACATACATGATGTTCATATTTTCGTCCATGATATCCATTATGACATCCATGATACACTGTTTTAAATCCATGATAATATCCATCAGATCCATGGTGACATTCATAATAATATTCATGATATCCAAAGTGACATCCTTAATAGTAACCTCAATGGCAACCTACTTTCCACTAAAACTAAAAACGTTATCAAAACTACCCAAAATAACTAAAAACAGTAAATGTTTAAACTACTTTTTCCGGCGTAAAATGTAAAATAATTCTTTTTTTATATGATAAAACGCGGGAAGTCATAAAATAACTGTGACTGTTGTTAGGTCAGTTTCGCTTATATGAGTGCATCTTCACATTATATGGTTCGTGATCAGCTGTGCAATAAATCTGTAATCAAGTTGCTTTGAATCCCATCTGATGCTTTGACTGCGGCTTTAACGATCCAATAAAACAAGATCGATCCAAGGTGTCCAAAGACGAACAAATCATAATATACTGTCACATAATATTATATCACGTAATATGATCGATATTAAATCAAGCAATTAAAATAAACTTCATCCAAAGAGTCGAATAGAACAAACTTTTGAACCCACAACTTTGTGCAAATAATCGTCATACTTTTATTTAATATAAACTGTTATTGAGCAAATTGTTCGTCATTATTGAAAATTGTAAGAGAAGAATTTGAAAGAAGTATAATACAAGTTTGGCTCAATTTTTTCGTTCATAAAATATTCCGTACAGTCAACTAAACTTACTTCGTATTCCGGCAGATATTTCGTTACGAAATTACATACTATATGCACCAACGTGTAGTAAAACTTAGCTATTGACTACTCGCGCTCAGTCAAAGAATAAAGCGATACTAAATCTGAAACTAGTATTTTATCTTTTATTACTTTATTTATGGTGCAATATTTATGCAAATACGCGAAATGATACAAATTCTATATTCTGCATTTTCTTCCGCGAATCCAATCGATAATCAAGGTTTCAATAATATCTCATATGTAAAATTAGTATATATGGAAAATATATTTAAATATATATATAAAAATACATTCGAATGTATTTCATGTATTTTGGAATATATTTTGTATAAATATATGTCAAAATATAATACAAAATATATTTTGCAATATATTCCCGAATATATTTTGCAATATATTCCCGAATATATTTTGCAATATATTCCCGAATATATTTTTCAATATATTTTCAAATATATTTTAGTATGTATATAAAAATATATGAAAATATATATACTTGAATATATTATATATAGGTAAAATATACTTTACCTATGATTTGTAACATTTTCTTTAATTTCTTAATTATATTATACTAATACATATATTTATATAGATTATAAAAATATTTATATAAAAACAAATATAATTTTTTTATTAAATTTATTTTAAGAAATTTTGTTGATGTTTTTTGTGATGACAATGATAATATTGATGATGATAATTATAATTATTAGTCTCTCTTTGGAACCCTAATAACTATCTAACGTCGTCTATAATTTATTATTGACCATAAATTATTGGGTGGTGATGATTATGATAATAACAAAGATAAAAGTAATGATAATGATAATGATAATAATTATTATACCGAAGAAAGTATTATTTAAAAATGTGTGCAAAGTAAGATCAACAAATTATAATTAATTAATAAAAAACATATACTGTGATATAATTATAAATCATAATGATAATTATGATAATGATGATAATGACGATAATGATAATAATGATAATAATAATGATAATGATGATAATGATAATAATGATAATGACAAGTATAATAACATTAATAATGAATCATTATTATCATTATAAATTATAATAATTATAATTATAATAATAGCATTATGACAATGGTAATAATAATGATAATGATAAAAATGATATTGATGATAATGATAGTGATGATTATAATAATAATGATAATGACGATTATAATAACGTTAATAATGAATCATTATTATAATTACGAATGATAATAATTATAATTATAATAATAACCATGATAGATATAATAATGATAATAATAATGCCTACAAATACTATTATTATCCATTGAAATTATTCTCGAAAGAATAGCACAAAGTGTAGAAAACAAATAGGAAACATTTTGATGCAAAGTTTAAGATAAATATAAGCGCACAACTGTGCTTCCAATAATGCATGGATAGAAAAGTTGACAGGGAACGTGATGAACAAGAGTTTGAAATCAGTGGCATTACATGTTGATGTTATTGTCGACTGTCGAAGCACGCGACCTCTTAAATCAAAAAGCTCTTTCGTACAAACCTGAAATTGAATCACGAAAAATATTTGAAACATTTTGCCCCCTTGACGTTACAAAGAAACGTGCGGCGGTGTACTTTATTGTCACAACGTCTTTTCTTTTGTGTTATATAACGGTTTCCTTCGGACTTTTGTCGAAAAAGAAAAAGACACGTGAATTTCACATTACATGATTCTATCTCGTATAAACCCAGGCGCACGAACTTCACGACGACTTCGTGAATGGTTCGCTTTAACATTTAGTCGAGTTGAGACGGTGTATAACTTTATTTATTGTTGTGCTAACTGCTAAATTCTCTCACTTGAAGCTTGAGAAATTTAATATACTGGCATGTTTTGTTCGAGTTTGAATGCTGACAGCGAAAATTCTTTTTTTTTCGTCAAATATAGTTCTAACTAACAATGAGACGTACTATTCATATACGTTAAAGAATGATACATTATTATACAAGTACTTGAATTTATTTCATTTATTATTTATTGATTCATTTGAATTTTAATGTAGGTGAAAATGTATACAAAATTATATTTACGGAGTATTTTTGAAAATGTATTTACACATACATGCTGAATATATCACGTTTGTCGCTTTAAATATATGTAAAAATATATGCAACAATATATGTAATATTTTTCTGTATATTTGCAAAAAATATATTTTCGAAATATGTTTGCAAAATATTTATTTGAAAAATATATTTGCAAAATAAATATTTCCAAAATATATCTGCAAAATATATTTGCAAAATATGTATTTTCAAAATATATTTGCAAAATATATATTTTCAAAATATAGTTGCAAAATATATATTTTTAAAATATATTTGCAAAATATATATTTCCAAAATAAATTTGCAAAATATATTTTCATAATCTATATTTCCAAAATATATTTGCAAAATATATTTTCAAAATATATATTTCCAAAATATACTTGCAAAATATATATTTCCAAAATATATTTGCAAAATATGTATTTCCAAAATATACTTGCAAAATATATTCTCAAAATATATTTGCAAAATATATTCTCGAAATATATTTGCAAAATATATTCTCAAAATATATTTAAAATATATTAACATATAAAAAAATATAAAAAATATATAAAAAATATTTGTTCGAATATATTTTAGCGTCACAAAGTACA
>JABFPJ010004887.1:0-13008 GCA_022817425.1 Gryon sp. ZL-2020 | reverse complement strand
ACTATATAGAATATATATTAATAATTATTTTACTAATGCGCTTCTTATTTTAAATTTTTAACGTTTTTCGCGATTTCTTCGAAATCGAAAAAAGTGGACTTATCGGGTTTTGGAACTAGGCACTTCAATATAGAGGATAGTATTGCGATAAAGTTGGATGTTTATTCACACTCGTCATCACTGTCGCTTCTTTAATGTGTCCTAAAACCTCAACGTACTGTTCAATTAGATCCCATTCATTTCCATCCAAAGTACTGGGAGCACCTAGAAAATAATTTTTATGTGTGAGTTAAGAGCAAGAAGAGACAGATAACAGAATCGATATATTTTTTGATCATTATATTTTCAACTTCACCTCGTTGTACCAATATCACACAAAATGGATCCTTTAATTCTAACATACGCTGCAACATATCATGCTGCGAATTCCAGCGCGTAGGTACGTCTGGAATAAGTTTTAAGATACTGTCGCTAGAAGCTTGACATTGCTGCAACATTTCTTGAGCATATGCTGAATGTGAAAAAAATGTCACTATTCTTCGACATTCTTGCACCACATAGCTGCAACCAGTCACCGCACATTGTCAATAACGAAATATATATTCATATTTCTGCTTTCTAAATTCCATGGAGATAATAACTCTTTCAAAAAAGTACTAATGTTTCGTCCAGTGTGGCTTCCTGGCATCTCTTTCACATTCAGCATGAATGATTTGTATATGAAATCTTTGTATAATGAGCCGTCAGAGAAATGAATCGGTCACTTGCACAGGAAGTCCATCCATCCGTCGTAAACGTAATAGTCGAAATACCTTTAAATATATGTATATACAGGGTGTAACAGGGTAAAAAATTCTAGATTTCGTATATATAATAAGCTTCTCAAAAACGCCGTTCGCACATGTTCGAACGTGCTGAAGCTCAAAATGATTTTAAATTTTTATAATTTTTAAAATTCACGATTTCAAAATTTTTTTTAATAACACACATTACATCCATTCATACGACTTCTGCGTATACGAGGCGGACAATGACAACATTAGACATGTAAACATATACGAACAGTTCAGTTTTCGATAAGAGTCATTGATTTAAATTTGCGAATCGTGGCTCGACTTTAATTAGCACACTTTGGCATTCGCCTAATGACCAGGGAATCACGAAAACCTGATCAAAGTGGCCGGTAGTGGAAATTGAACACGCTACCTCCCGATTGCGAATCTGGCAGCCTTAGCCACTGAGCCAGCACGCTCGGTGATTTCAAAATTTTATAATTATAAATATATACGAGTATTATTTTTATATACGAGTATACAATTTTACGATTTGATGATTTTAAGATTACCAGATTACATGATTTTAAGACTTTACGATTTTAGGATGTTTTTCAAAACAACATTTGTCAAAGAAAATTTTTTAAATGTAATTATGTATTTATTCATTTGTTTATAATTGTATAGATATATATACAGTTTTGTACGTCATTGTCGATTTCCTCTTTAATTTTTGTTTTTCAATAATTCATAATTTTCCTTAATTTTTTTTGTAACGATGTATCTGGACGGCATATGAAATCGAGGCTCAGCAATATGCATTAAATAATATAAACCGCTATTGTTAACCATATTTAGTGCTTGGTTAAATCTAAGGTCCATATTTTAACAATTCCTTCAAGCAATTCTTAAGCACGTGCCGAATTTGTCGGATAATAGGACACATTTTCACGTACGTCTCCATTAGCTGAAAGTTTTCTATTATTATTTATAATAATAAGTCAAAATTACTCATTTGTATATCATAAAGTTAAAAATTTATGAAAAACTACAGATTACTGGTCAAATTTATGCGGCTTCAATCTAATTATTTCTACGAAAAATACTTGTAATGTAAATCATATAATACTTACCAGTTGTGGCTCTGTCCTTACATTTAGAATAATGATTAGGTAGGGAGGTTGTAGAACCACCAGTACTACGTAAAACTTTTGTGCATTTTCGACATTTTGACTCATTTGCATTTAATTTGAAAAAAATAAGCTCATATTTCACTGCGTCTTCCAATTGAAGGATCATTTGTCGAAGTCCTTGGTACAGAAATGTCAACTTCTATTTTTAATTTATATTTATAAAGCACAAAATATTATATGTTAACACTGTTGTTTAATAGTCAAATCAATTGACAATTAATGTTCAATTAACAAGGTCTTAAAATTTTAACGATTTAGTTTCAATCGTTAAACAAAGTTTAGAAAGTTGTAAAACAATGTTCAAAGCCAGCGCCAACGCATTAATAATCAACTATAATGTTAATTGCTAATTTACTTTATCGACATTATAATTAGAAAAAAAAATCATGAACGATTTATATACATTATTACGTCGAATTTTGCTTTGTAAATATTTTTATAATAATGTGTAATGCATAAAAAATGTATTGTATATATATTTAAGAAATATTTGACTTGTTTAAACCGGTATTTTCATTCAACGCTTCATTATCAATAGGGTAATTGTAATTTTGAAAATATTAACATTTAGAAATAAATTCATTTCGATTATGATTTCCAATGCAAAGTGCCATTAATGCTCGAGTTAGTGTTATATGATATGCATGGTATTTTCTGGCTCTTGAAATTCTCAAGATTATCGTTTTTGGAATTCCGGTTTGTCTTTGTATTTGACGGCTGCTAATATAGGGATCCAAATGAACGCACGCAAGTACAAGTATAATCCGTACATCATTTTCATCGTTCTGATGTTCATGATTTTGACGAGTTAGGCGTCCATTCCGTGTTCTTAATGTGAGATCACGAATAGTCACGTTAGTTGGATGTGGCCTGTTTTCAAAACGTTGAGCATAGAGTCGGGCAGCAGCAGCATAATCATTGTAACATTCACCTAAAACCAAAATCATAATTATAATCTCCGTAGGAGTATAATGAGCCATGTTTTGAAAAAAAATATTACCAATTTTCTTGATTCTCCCAAGATGTTTTCAGTTCTGATTCTGAAACAAAAGTGAGCTCTGACCGCACTGCACGTCCTTTTATAGTCAACCGTAATTCGTCAACCCACAGAGTCAAACCCACAGAGTTGCGTCGAACGATCTTCTTTTTATTTTGATGGAAGAAGACAACTTTTTACAAGAGATCTCTAATTTTGAAGCAATTTTTGGACATTTTTTATTTTTTCGATTGCAGCGCCATCTATAGACCAAAATGACTTACATCGTTGGTCAAATCAATGTAATTTTTTCTGGGGAATCTGAATCTGCGATAAAAAATGGGGTATCCTTTTTAAAGTTTTTTATGCCCCACTCGCCACCCCCTAGGGGGAGGGAGGTTAAAGGTCGAGTTTGGTATCATTGGATGTCCCCCGTTGGGACGAACAACTTTTATCACCATTTTTTTTGATCCGATGCGTGACTTTCGAAATATTTTCACTTATATTCTTATTTGGTCCAGTTTGTATAATAACAGCTAAATAAGATATATATCCATACTAATAGGACTATACATGAAATATCACAAGACAAAATATCACAGACAAAATATCACAGTGACAAAATATCACACGACAAAATATCATTGCATTAAAAATATGGCAAACATTCGATCGCAGGAATTTTTTTTATTCAGATTAATGTTAGAACAAATTCATATTACAGAATTTGAAATAATATAAAAAAAATATTACAAGATAATTAGACAAAGTATTATTTGTTCAGATTCTAATTCTGTGAATACTTTTATTATTTTTAGAAAAGATAATTTCTTTAATAAATACTATTTTAATATATTTTTCAATAGTTCATCTGCATTCTATTAAACATGAATTTTACATTTGATTTTCTACTGATCATTATAATAATGTTTTCTTTTATTAAAAACCAAAGAAGAAATTGTAAATTTATTAAAAAGAATTGAATAATATTGTTTTGAGTAATAACAATTTATAATGTTTTTTTATAATTAAAAGTTGGTTAAAGAAATCCAAGTTGTCCAGATTTATGTATATATTTCATTTAGATACGACAATTTGTTCAAATCCAAATTATTAAGGAAAATATACATTTTATTCATAAATTTAATTCCTTAATATATAAATATTTATACTGTATTTCATACTGGCACAGGCCAATTTAATCAAATCCAAGCTATGCAGATTCAGTTATATTTGTACAAATTGTACAGATCCAAATTATACAGATCCAAATTATACAAATCCAAATTATACAGATCCAAATTATACAGATCCAAATTATACAAATCCAAATTATACAGATCCAAATTATACAGATCCAAATTATACAGATCCAAGTTATACAGATCCAAGTTATACAGATCCAAGTTATACAGATCCAATTCATTTTCAAGCAATTGCTTGTATTAATAGTCTCTTTACGAATAATCCTATTTTAATAAATAAAAGTTATTCAAATCAATAAATATTTACAGATTTTCTTGAACAATTTTTTACAAAACAATTTTTTTTTTAATTTATAAACTATAAATTAAACTTTGTCTTCAACCTCTTCTTCTTGAAGAGCGTCTGGAGGAAACCGTCGCAAGTGATCCTCGATCGACTCATAAAAACTTTGAAGAAAATCTTTTACATTTATTCTATATGAAAGATCCAAAATCATTAATTAATGTTGCATTAATGAACAGGGGAAATTCGTTGTGGTTATGCAATTATTAGTTTTCTTAGTTGTGATAGTTTTGTACAGTGTGTTGTGTACAGTGAAATAAATTTATAAAAATATAAAATAAACGCTTTTGTTGTGACGGATGACTTTAATTGTATAATTTTTTCGCATTAAATGTCCACAAAATTGAATGATAATTTTTTAAAGATTAACTTACGATCCTTCCTGTAATTTCTTTTGTTGACTCTGAATATATTTTTCCCGCTCAATAAGTTTAGAAGGACGTTGTCTTAATATATTTAAACCTTTCTCAATACGCATTAATTTCAATTCCATATCGATTATACAATCCTTAATATCATCTTAACATGAAAAAATCATAATTTTTGTTATTGTTATGTAATTTTTATCATAAAAAATATTTTAATTGCATAGATAATTGTATTACCCAAAAATGACCATAAACTTGAGTGTACACCACATCGAGACCTTAAATATTTATTTCCACACTCAATAAATGAGTTGGTTTTATATCTGGAACCGAAAACACTCACAACATCCGGATGTGTGAACCACTCTCTTTTCATGTAACGAAGGAATTCATTCAGTCGACCATAAGCTTGTAGTAAAATGTTAGTTTCTACAGTGATGATTTCCAGTGCTTCAGGAAATGTTTCAGAAGGAAGAAGTGGTAAAGAGAAAATCGTCCCTTTGAAATTAGCTGGCAAATCCTCAAGATGGAGTTTTCTTAGTCTTCGTGATATTGCCTATGTAATTTTTTTAAGCAAGTTTAACAATTATCCGGAACGATTTTTTTCAGATTTTTAACTGTATTTTCAAAACTTCAAAAATTTTCAAAATATTCGAAATTTTTCATTTATTTAATTTTTTAAATTATTTTTAAATTTTCTGAATTTTTTTGATTTTTCCAAAACGTTGTTACTTGACAAAAATGAAACCAGCATCCAACTACTTCAACATTTGGAAACTCTTCTTTAATTGCTCCAATTGAAGCCTTCTCAAAGTCTGTTATAACGAATTCTAAGTTGTTTTCTATATTTGGTTCCAATTGTCGCACTTTTTGCCAAATTGCTTTATATAATGCCTTAGTTCTTCTTGAGCATAAAATATAAATGACGCCTATTCCCTAAGTAATAATAAAACCGTAATATACTTTTTATACAAAATAAAAACTAAATTCTAATTGTTACGACGTGAAATATTTATGCGTGTAAGTTTATAAAATATTTGTGTTAATTATAAAGCTAGATATTATTTAAAAAAAGAATTACGGAATTTGCTCGAGTAATATACACAACATAGATTTGTGCCATTTTTGGTGATTTAGGTGTAATCTGTAATGTAATACATTTATTATTTAAAAAGTATATCATCATTTTTACATGATTAACAAAATTGAAATGATTGTAAAATTGTATATTCATACGGCAAAAGTTTTTTAAATTATATATTAATTAATCGTATAGATTTTCACACAATTTGCAAACTAATCAGGCGAAGTAAAACGATAAATTATATTTTTTGAGTTGCCAATGGTTACCGAATAATATTTAAAATATAGTTTATTAATAATTATTTTAAAATTTTGGCAAAAGATTTTTTTTCAAAATAAGACATGCAAAGTATTAAAATTGTTAAAAGTTTAAAGATTACGTTAATTATTGTAAATGCAATTAAAATATTGAATATTTTTTTAAATAAACAATATTTGGTTTTTAAATTGTTTAGTTCGATATCCGTATTCAAATTGTTATAGACATATCTGATTTAAATTAATGAAAAAAATAAACATCATAGTTTTTAGAAACAAAAGAAATTGTTACTAAAAATCAGTACAAATATATATATTCAAGGATTTGTAAATTTGCTTTTTATTTTAAATTGAAATTGTTTTAATAAATGAAACATTGTTATTTGTCAAAAAAGTTGACAACTATGCATTAATCAAGATTAAATAATTCAAGTTAGTGTGTTAGTTAGTTTGACTAAAAATTGTATCGCAAGATGGACATCTTGACACCGAATTTGGTTGCATTCGATGGATATTTATATTATAAAGATTTTGATAACGAAAACATTTTTCGATGCAACACAAGGCAAACTAATTGTTGTAATGCTTCTATTGAAAAAATGGGTGGAGGCGAAATTCGCATTAAAGGCGGTCATAAGTGTAATGTACCCAATCCGACCATCGGTAGAGAAGAACGAATGAAGCAAGCGATGATTAAAGATGCTCTCGAGACAGATATGTCAATTGACAGCATTTTTAAAAATCATTGCGACAGGTACCCTATTTAAAAGTTTTTTGTCTTTTTACCATTTTCCCTTTTCTTTAATGTGAAATGACCTTTGCACTTACTTATCTTCTAACAAGTTTATATAGATATTTTTTCTGATTAATTTAGTATGTATTATATTTATTATATAATGTTCAAAATTTGATTGAATACGAGTTTTTGATATTTCTATAGTCGCTGAATTTTATTATTTGATTGTAGAAATCCTGACATTAAGAAAAAATTCAAGTATAAAAACGTGTATCAATTACTGAAAAAAAACCGTGATAACGTAGTCCAAAATCTTGATATTCCTGAAACTCTATCAGAGTTAATCATTCTGTTACAAATTACAAATGGGTTACCCAAAATTTTCGTCGATTCATTTGAGGTAGAAAATGATGTTGGAATAATTCTATCAAATAATACTCTGGTAGAAGAACTTTCGTCGGCAAATACATTGTTCATTGACAAATATAAATCGGTTATTGTATTATTTAGTTAATATTTATTGTCTTAATACTATTTCTATAAGATTTTAAAATTCATTCTAATTATTCTATTTTCCATGTTTCAAACTTTTCTATAATTATTAGTAAAAAAAAAACATTAAAACAATCATTATTCACATATAGAATTTACCGTTACATCCAAGAATTGATGAAGTAGTGACATTACAAATAAGAAAAAAGAACATTGTAAGAATAATGCAATAATATTTATAATAATATAAATCTACATAAAAAAATATTAATAATTTTAAATTTATTGAAAAGGGTATAACGGCAATGGTTATCCTTTTGAACAGTACTGAAGTTTCAACCTACAATGCAATGTGGGACAAAATTTTCCAAATTTGCCCAAACATGTCGGATAATGTGACTAAAATTTATACTGACGCTAGTGCAAACGAAATTACGTGTCTGAAATGAAAGTTTACAAGTGTTCAGATTTTTGGAACATTTCATTGTTACAAACAAGTAATATTTTATAGTCTGATGTTGCTTACATTATTTATTAATAATATATTGAGTGTATATAATTGTTCAATAATGTTTTAATAAGATTTAAATAGCACAATTCATCTTTATTACTTATTTTATTAAAGCTAGTCTATAAGAAGCTAATTATTTATTTTATTAATTTATTGATTAATTTCCATTTATTAGTAACACATTTAATAATTAATTGCAATACACAACTTTAATTTTAAATAGGATATCAGTAGAAAACTGGAAGAATTAAATTTGTTAAATGAGCCATTCGCTGTACTTGCAATGTCTTTGCCACTAGTTCCACCATTAAAATGGGAAGACGCATTTTAAATGTTGACCACTAAAAGTGATACGTTAAGTCAGACGAAGCCACTGGTGCTTCGATTGATGGCTTATTTGCGCTCAACATGGTTGCCGTCTAAGAACAAAATCAGTGTTTTCGATACGGACACTTCGCCAAACGATATTTTAGAATTAACAGAAAAGAAATGGCGAATGAAAATGAAATTGAGTCCCGATTTCTTGCAATTTTATGGTATTCCACTATGTCGAACTTTCGAAATAAAAAATGTCGATTTTGTATCTTGCTTATAGAATACAATATGAATCATAAAAAATTTCAATGTCTATTATTTATATATGAAATTTAGATTGATATATATAAGTACAGTGAGAAAATGCATTTTCTACATTTACGTTTGATGAAAAAAAAATAATTATATGGATTTCATTTATTAGAGTCTGTGGCTTCAATATTAGATGGAAATAAGAAAAAGGTCGACAAATTGAGGAATTATGAAAAAGTTGTGAACACTGGAATACAAGATTTGAAACAAAGGTGGCGACGCTATGAGTCTCAATTAAAAAGACTGGAAACAAACGAGTAAATTTGTAAAACATAATTTCTGAAAAATGTTTTATTTTGAATCCTAATTTCATAAATCTCTATTATCTCTTGTTTATAGATTATCAATTGAAAGTTATTTAATTTCATTCGAGGATGAAATGAAACTGTTCATACTGTAAATGCCACCAATGTCATGTATGTTTGCCTTACAAAATTTTTGTTTCGTAAAATTATTATTTCCAATTAAACACCAGGAAAAAGTTACATTAAAAACGCTGTTTTTTTAATTAAAAAACCATGAAAAGAAAACCTATTACTGGGAAGTTTAAATTTATCAGCTGATTGTATAACAATAATTTTCACTGAAACTTTATGCTTCTTGTTCTATTTATATAGAAAAATTATAGCATTATTTTATAATTTAAGATTCAGTTGTAAGTCCACCAGCGACACAAGATCCACAGATGCTAGATAACCATGTTAGATGAACAGGTATAACTAAAAAGGCATATTTAATATAGATATTTTTTTGGATAGATACGTGATTATCTATATTAGTTATGTAATTGCTAAATATTTTAGAAAATGTAGAGAATTAAGTCGTGTATCCACTAACAACTAGACGGAGATGTAGATGGGTACAAAGACCTCTCGGACAATGTAAGATGGCATATTTAAAAAAATTCAGAAAAAATATCTTTGTAATTACATTTACATAAAGTATTAAAAAATATATATGTATTATTTACAGCAATATAGCCACTTTATATTAGAATTATTTGAAATAATTACAAAAATTAAAATACATAAAGCGACTTTGTTAAACAAAAATAATTCTTTTAATTAAAAAAGACATTCAAACTTTATGTGCATTGTTAATATCAATCATGAGTATCATGTATGTTTATCACAAAGTATTACTATTTTGATTATGTTTCAGCTGTATCAGCAAATAACAACAATAATGCTAACGATTGCAATGTTTGCAAGGTATCGCAGAGTACTCGGGTTTTTATTCCTTGCGGACATAAAGTTTGTGATAATTGCCCAGTAAGATTGAGGGACAAACGATGCCCACATTGCAGGATTGAGTTTATTGCATATATCAAATTTGGTTCGCTTTAGATTATATTTATCTTAAATATACTACTCGAAAAAAATAAAACAAAATATCCTATTTCAATTTTAAATTTTCATAGCTTTGCGAATTTATTAAGAAATATAAAATTACAAATAAGTATAGAGACAAATTCAGGAGATATTATTTTTTATTTATATAAATATATCTATTCATTCACTATATTAAATTTGTCGTAAATGAACAAAATCAAGTTTGATTGTTTTGTAATAATGTACCAAGTTAAATTATAAATACTTTTTAATTTAGTAATGATGGTAAACGGATTATGCTTCATTTGTGAGGAAGAAGAGGCAACTCATTTATATGTACCGTGTGGCCATGTGACACATTGTGTGAATTGCTCCGAAAACGCCACACACAATCGGTGTCCCAAGTGTAATCGACACGCTAATTTATTTCTGAAATTGTATTAATTTGTTGCGTTTTTTCATTATATATTTCGTTATATATGTTTATTTTTTTGTTATTTTCACGCAAAGATGTTATAATCAAATACAAATATAAATATTGTAAACAATACTTAATTGTTCAATAAAAATGTTCACGTTGAATTAATGTATTATTATTATATTGAAATTACAACTGACAGTTTATTAGATAAGTTATATTCAATATTATACAGGAAATCTGTATAACACAAATTTGAATAGCTTTTATTAGCTGAGTTTGTAAAACGACTATTAATACAACCAATTCCTTGAAAATGAATTGAATCTGTATAATTTGGATCTGTATAATTTGGATCTGTATAATTTGGATCTGTATAATTTGGATCTGTATAAGTTTGATCTGTATAATTTAGATCTGTATAATTTGGATCTTTACAATTAGTACAAATATAACTGAATCTGCATACCTGGATTTAATTAAATTGGCCTCTGCCAATAAGAAATACAGTATAAATATTTATATATTAAAGAATTAAATTTATGAATAAAATGTATATTTTCCTGAATAATTTGGATTTGAACAAATTGTCGTATCTAAATGAAATATATACATAAATCTGAACAACTTGGATTTCTTTAACCAACTTTTAATTATAAAAAAACATTATAAATTCTTATTACTCAAAACAATATTATTAAATTCTTTTTAATAAATTTACAATTTCTTCTTTGGTTCTTAATAAAAGAAAACATTATTATAATGATCATTGGAAAATCAAATGTAAAATTCATATTTTAATAGAATGCAGACGAACTATTGAAAAATCTATTAAAATAGTATTTATTAAAGAAATTATCTTTTCTAAAAATAATAAAAGTATTCACAGAATTAGAATCTGAACAAATGAGACTTTGTCTAATTATCTTGTAATATTTTTTTTATATTATTTCAAATTTTGTAATATGAATTTGTTCTAACATTAATCTGAATAAAAAAAATTCCTGCGATCGAATGTTTGCCAAAAATATCATTAAAAAATAAATTCAATTATTTTTAATGTGTATATAATTATTTATAACAATTTTAATTTATAAATAATCATGAATAATGAAAAAAAACTATTACATTATAAATTATTAGCAATATTTTTGAAACAACGGAGAATTGTTTTTAGGTTATATTTCTTTAATACTACTTTCAGTGATCTACTTGTTTGACGTGTCCGTTTGCGTGGCAGTTCCTAACCGGAATTAAGTTTACACAATAATTATATTCGACTTCCTACATCTTCATCACATTTATTTTCATCAATTTTTCTAGTATTTTTATCACATATCTTCTTGACACATCATTTTTCAATACTTGCATTAAGTTTTATCTATGAAAAAGACGTGTAACAATTGCGCCGCTACGCGACCGCAATTATTGTAACCAAAAAAGTAAAAAATGGACGAGCGAAGGTGTATTCCCTTTAACAACACATTCAGATTTTATACATAAAAAAACATGTGAAATCGTGTAATGAGCCAAGTATACAAAAAACCCACAAATCTAAATCAAAAAATATATTAAAATATATTCCTCCTTCCAATTTCGGTATAAAAAAGGTGTGAAATCATTTAATGAGCCAAGAATAAACCAAACTAAAACAAAACCGAAATTAAACAAATTCAAACTAAACTAAAACCAAACTAAAAAAAAAAATTAAAAAAATTTCGAAATACAGAAACACCTTGACTGCCTTTCATGTTTAAAAATGAATGGGAAAAATCTATGTATTGCAAGAGAAGTACATGTTTGCACGTATCATTCAATCTTCCTCGGTATATTGTGATAACTCATTACTCCTACGCCTTTTCAACCTTTTCAAACCAAATCTAGAAAAGTTCGAGGACCGCCAAGGTGTGTCTATATTTTCGGTTTCTTTCGAATTTTTTTTTATTTTTTTTAGTATGGTTTTAGTTTAGTTAGATTTAGTTTAATTTTGGTTTGGTTTCAATTCGGTTAAGTCTTATTCTTGGCTCATTAAATGCTTTTACACCTTTTTTATACCGAAATTGGAAGGAGGAATATATTTTAAATTATTTTGTGAATTAGATTAGTAAGTTTTTTCTATACATGGCTCATTACATGATTTCACATGTTTTTTTATGTATAAAATCTGAATGTGTTGTTAAAGGTTTAGGTCATAATATAGTTTAGGGAAAACGGAATACTATATACACCTTGGCTAGTCCATTTTTTACCTTTGTAAGGTAATTTTGAGTTGTTTAATATTTAATAAATTTAAAGTATTCTTTTGCAGTGTAATTTATATTTTTTAGTTGTTAAATAATGTATAAGTTTAAAGTATTCTTTTAGTTTTTAATTTGGTCCGCTTTGTCGTAAAATAATCTAAATATAATTCTGACGTTGAATTTAATCTGTCTTGCCCCAAAAATAATTTAATTATTATTTAAAATTTGAGTTTGTTCTATTTTCCAGCCAAAATAATGTATTTATTATTTTGATTTTAAATTTGATCTCTTTTGCCGCAAAAATAATGTGATTCTTATTTTGATTTTGTATTTTGTCTATTTTCCCGTCGAAATAATTTATTTATTATTTTGATTTTTAATTTGGTCTGTTCTGCTGCCGAAATAATTTAATTATTATTTCGATTTTGAATTTGGTCTGTTTTGCCGCCAATAT
>JABFPJ010004886.1:0-13008 GCA_022817425.1 Gryon sp. ZL-2020 | reverse complement strand
CAAGAATTTTTGTGCATGAAAGGACAATTTTTACTGTTTTTAACAGGAACTTTCATGTTAATGGGAATTCTGTGGTCAAGTTACTGTTTAAACAGTAATTTATTGTAAGTTATTTTTCTTAGTGTATTTAAAGTATATGCATACACGTTCATTCAATAAAAATAAACATTCATATAAAATATTATTTTGTTCTATATTTTAAAAAAATATAGATTGATTTTATTACATGGAATAAGCCTAGTAGTTAAAACACTTAATGTGCTTATTTTTTATTGGAAAAAAGTAAATAATGAATTGGAATAAAAGAAATAATAATTTTTAATATTTCAAAACTGTATCAACATATTTTTCTGTTTCCGTTTTCTATTTTCCTGGAAGCATTTGATATTTGAATAAAATACAAATGTAACACTATTTTTATTAGATAAAAGTGTGCTTTTAATTAACTTAAAATATGGGAATGAAATAGTTGCTAGAGTGTAGACGAACTAAAAATTCAACGGAGAGAAGTAAAAGCATGTATTTGTGAAAAGATGTCACGTGCGCGTTGCAGTTTTTTTACATAAATCATGACATACGCTACAGAATTCATGTTAATGTTCTTCAAGAAGTGATATGCAGAATTTGATAATTGTTTGAAATGGAGAGAACTGTGATATGCAAATATTGTTAATTAAATTATTTATACTTGTTAATTAAATTATTTATACTTTGTGTAATAATATGTTTTATTGTCTTTATCTTTTGTAAAAATGTGCAATTCCAACATTCAATTTACGTATACGTTAATTATCAACAAAATTATAAATGAATACAGTATTATTTTTATTAAAGTATCATTTAAAAAAACAGTTAACATAACAGTTAATTTAACAGTTAATAATTAAAAATATTTTTTTAGATTTACATAATTTCGCCGGTTTTAGATGTAAATAGGAAATCGTATTATACTTCCAAACATAGTAATGTTTCGAATTTGCGAAGTTCATTGGCAACATTGTATCCATTCAAATTGCTGCTATATAATGTATGAAATCATTCAAATCAATCAGTTTATCTTTGATAGTAAGTTTCGCTACATATAACTATTATCGTTCTTATAATTTTGCATGTTATTTCAAGTCTTTGCAAAATTATTAATCATTCAAAGTATTATTTTATACGAAATACATTCATTTACATGTTAATTAATTAGAATCATCAAATTAACAATTAGATTTTCTACTTTAAAAATTCAAAAATCGCATCTGCAAACTTTATCTCTTTGACTTGGTTCTGCATTTTTCTCGCCTTCGGGCGGTTTTTTGGTTTCAGATGCTCTAAGCGCTTAAATAGAGCACATCCGCACTGCTTTTTTTCATATTCACCGGATGTGTTCTTTCCATCGACAGTCACGGAATTTCATATTACTGATTGATACGGAACCAGGAGGTGCAAAGTTCACGCTAGAATTTCACTGCGGCAATTAAAAGACTATTTGGCGTTTCGACCTTTTGATGGGATTTCACTTGGCACACGCATAACCAGATTTCTACAACCGATATTCAACATACAGCGTATTTAATTCACAATTATTTTTATTTCTGTTTCAAAATTACTTGATATCTACAACGACTTCATAACATCAACATAACAATAACGTCAACACTCGAACTATTCTTATATCTTTTGAATGGTTTTCGGCGAATGTAGTACAATATAATATTTTTTTATTCATTGAATATTTCACATATCGATAGCATTTGAAGGTTTTCTATTTCATCGACATGATGTGTACATTTATTTAGTCGCTTTTTTCTACTGATTTTAAATTCTATGCATGATATCGAAGTTTCTAATTATTCATACTTGTTTTATATTGCGTTATAATCATATTCTTATTTCACTTTTGTCATCGATCATATTTAACTTCTTCGTAATTATATTTCTTTTTTGTAATACTTTAATGCTTTATCAGCAAATTAATTTTTTGTCAATCATTTTTTGTTCTCATCGATAGTATTTTTGAATTTATAAATTCAACGTTAATTTAATTTACTGTATATATTGATCATTTCAAATCATGAGCACAAACGCTGTTGACACCTGTGCCAAATGTCACGAAGACGTTAAACACGAATCTGTTATTTGTTCAATATGTGATTCGAAATATCATTCTAGTTGCACTACATCGACTCTTATCGAACCCAATGGCAAACTTGTCGAGGGCTGTCTGCGTTGTCAAAGCGACTTAGAAGAGCGTAAACATGAATCTGAGTTAGATCTTACTTCGTCCATGAATAATAAAGTTTGTAACTCTGGAAATCTACATAATAATAACAACAGCGAAGAACTAAGATTACATACTGAAGAGATCAATATAATTTTACGTGATGCGATAATTAAACTTAACAAAGTTATAAACAGAGAAAATAAGGCATTAGAACTGATGCAGAATGAAATTTGTCCGCTAATGTCGACGGTTTACAATCGTATTGAGACGCTTGAACGTAAATTGCAAGCGCTTAAATTACGTTTGGATTTTATTGAGAATAATCGTCCAACAGCTGAAAACATATTGTTTGAGTTAGAATTCTCAATTCATCGCTTAACAGAAATTGTCATTATTGGTTTATCTGATGCACTTTTACAAAAACCGAAAGATACGGTTTCCAAAATCGCGCAACTTTTGGATATTCCGTTTGAGGAGATTCATTTGGAGACAATCAAAGTTTTACCGCCGAAGCATGGCGGATCGAAAATATTGATAGTTAGGTTTATTACGCGCTGGTTGCGTAATAGTTGGCTAAAAGCTAATAAACGACACAAAGTTGTCATTAAGTGTAATGATATTGATGAGAATGAATCGGATCGCGTAATATATATCAATGAAAGACGCTCATTTGAAGAAAATCGTTTGTTTAATATGGCCAAAAAGTATGCTCACGAGAATGAGTTTAAGCATTGTTGGATTCGTAAAGGAAAGATTTTTTTGCGAAAGACAGATAGTAGTGAAGTTGTCAAATTTAATGATTTAATTTAGGTGAATGTAAAGATTTGTATTAAAATGAGAATTAGTGTCAATGTTAGTTAATTTGTAAATTTGAATTGAACTGTGAAATGATAATTTTTTCGTCTGATTTTTCAAATAAATTGTATTTTATGTACTTGTTTTGATTTATTAAATACTATATAAATCTTAAAAAATATTGTTTTTGTATTTTTGGTGTAAAAGAATCCTATGAATGTAATTCTTTTATTTTTAAACTTACATTGCATATAAAGTAACATACATTGCATTTTAGCATTAGTTGATCAAATACATTCTTTATTG
Organism: Gryon sp. ZL-2020; assembly: GCA_022817425.1. Lineage (NCBI taxonomy): Eukaryota > Metazoa > Arthropoda > Insecta > Hymenoptera > Scelionidae > Gryon > Gryon sp. ZL-2020. Next base: position 9,695 of record JABFPJ010004886.1, on the reverse strand, counting down.
TCGATGTTACAGAAATTCTTGTAAATTCTGTGGAGTCATTCAAACAAAAAATTCAGTACGACACTCTTTAAATGTGTAAAATGTTTAGAATTGTACGACTGGACAGAGATAATTTCGGTAGTTTTGTTTTACATTTTCTTCTGTATTTATACATAAAATGTGTTCTACAAAATGGTAAACGCAGAAAGCATGTTCTTGAGATGAAAAACTCCGCGTTAAATGATACTTTTTATTCTACTGCATATTTTTATACGGAATGAGAAGTTTAATGAAAATACCCTTTGTACTAAAATTCTATTTCCTATAAATGAGTGATTTACAGTGAAAAAATCTGTTTTAATACTAAAGTAACAAGAAGCCATTTTTGGTTTATTACATTAAAAACGTAAAATAAAGTTAAGACCACGTAAAAACTATAAAAATGAAATAAGAACGATGTAATTTTCACGATAACCATATATGCATACTTTATTAGTATCAGTTTTCAGTTTAACGTCCCGTTGTAAAAGTTATTTTTATCTTAAATCCGTGAATCATATGAACAATTTTATTCTTAAAATTTTGATAAATTTATTTATTTGTCAACTATTTTTTTTTAATTTTATTTATTTTTTATTGTTTTTCAGTGTTCTTAGCATTTCACTTCTCTATCTATGTCAATATTTATGTCTCTCCAATAAAACTCAATTTATTATCCACTTCTTATTTAATGTTCTATTTATTGCATTTAATGATCTCGCATAAATATATGCTATAGAAATTAGCTTAGATACTCTAACTAGACTTAATGAAAATGCTCACTAAATTCCTTTGTGGAACCTAATTTCTATCAGAAAATTATTGTGCTACACTCAACTGTAATATATAAGTTCAAAAGATCTTTCTTAAATGTTAATTTAGGAAAGATTTTAATTTTATCTATTCTCGTATAATCGAAGATAAAATTACGTTTACGAAAGAACTTATAATAAACATATTACAGCAATTGACACCGTTTTATTATTCATTTACTATAAGTGGCCGAAATTTGTTTAACAGAAATTATCGCATTTATATGATTTTAACAGAGAAAAAATTAATAATCGTTAATTAAACATATTGATTCTTATTATTAATCAATACACTCGGTAACAATATTCCAATCATCCTTAAGTGTGTATTTAATATAATCAAGTTGAGAATGAAATCAATTCATATATTGTATTGATTATTTTGATATGTTCCCAAATAAAAGTTTCTCCTCTCACTTCCCGAATGAAAATGGTAATAAGAAAATATACACAATACTTTTAAATTAAAGATTAAATTTATTTAAGTAAAGGTATAAATATCATATTCTTTTATATTCTACTATTCTGATAAATTTGATAAATTATATTTGTATGATCTATAAAAATTGCATTATTTGTCAATAATATTGTTTTATATTACATTATATATTGTATGTAACATGTAACAATAGTATAGAAGTAAATTTATTTGAAGAATTGAATTTTCCTGAACAATTTTAAACAGTAAACTATTTAATATAACATTATTTGCATTGTTCTATATATCTCGTATTTCTCCAATAATACAATCCTATTATTGTTGATAGACAAGCTAAGTGTCACTTTATAGACTGTAAATTATGCAAATGCATTCGTCGACATAAACTATGTTATAAGATATGCTTACATGTCATAATTAGTGAAGGGATATATTGTTTACCTTAACTAAAATTTGTTGTTTGATAATACTAATGTTTATGTTGCGCGTTAAGGGTATAGAATATCCGAATCATTAGTGTGAAATTAGAACTGCATTATGCTAATTGGTGGAATGTAATTACGAATAAGAAAAAATTAAAAATATTGTTTGCTACATGTAACTATAAATTATGTCATATTTAACAAGAAAATATTATTTATAATTATTAATTAATGTATTTAATTAAGAATTATATAACTAATTTAACTGATTATTAATTGATTGTATATTAATTAACCTAATTATTCATGCATTTAATGAAGTTATACAGATTTATTCAATTAAAGTAGCTATTATTTCATATCTGGTAAAAATATAGTTTTTTTTCTTCATTGAAATCGAATACCATATATCGAATAATGAAATATATATCACGAATACAAAATTGTTCCTTCGGTATATTAAAAATGCAAATTTTCAATGAAAATATGTAACCTGATTTTACTGAAAATCATATTCAAAAAATTGTGCAATCAATATTTGCTAATATAAAAAAAAAGTAAGAAATTGTGGTCAATTGTTTGATGAAAAATGCAATTTCTATTATCAGAATACTTCAAACAGTGAAAAAATCCAAGTGTTTGATTCTTTCATTAAGAGCATTTGAGAATATTTGTTGAAACATTGCGTTCTAGCACTTGAATATTGATTGATCGAAGAAATATTTCATATATCTTTAAATGTAGTATGACTTTTGATTTTTGTCACTTTATACATTAAATAAAAAACTAATCAGAATGTTCATTTATATTTTTACGAAAATGTGATTGGACATTTGCATTTGTTAAGCAAGCAATTATTGTATTGCATAATTTATATACATTAAAATAATAATAACTATAATAAGTTATGTTAAGTGATTATATGCAAATGTTTTAGGTCATTTTTTGTGGATCACCAAACAAAAAACCGGACAAATATGGTCTCCGATAATACCACCGACGGGGTCTAGGTGTTCATTGGAAATAGCGCTGCACCAGGTGGAAATGAAAGGAGGTAGTATTCATCTCATTATCGAAGAGCCGCACGATCCAAATAAGAATATTACGAGTTTGGATGCTGCGCAACGTTCCGGAAATAACAGCGCAACGTTAGTAATATTCAATCAACAGCTCATCTAATATCGATAAACGTTTATTGTACATTAACGTTTACTTACAAATATGAAGAGGCTTTTTGAAGCGAAGAAGTTATTAAAATAAATTGCTGCATTTACTATTCGTAATTATAGCATGAAAATCAGTATATTTTACATTTCAGTAAATTTTTCATTGTATTACATTTTTGTCATTGTTTCATCATCATCATGTTTGCGTATTTAATTACATCCTTTTAAAAATATATATGATTTAGTGTTTTTTGTTGGTCAGACAGCTAAATTTCAAAGAGTTCGTATTCAATTATTCGTATATCTAATGTTTTTGTATTTCTGTATGACTGCTTTGGAAATATTATTTGTTTTTGTAGTATGAAAAAACGATTTTAGATTACTAGCCATAAAAAAGTGTATTTGCAATTTATAATAAAAGGAGCTTTTATACTGGTAAACTCAGTGAACAAAAAGTAATGAAATTTGTAAAGTTTTGTTGAATGAAGATTATTTGAGTCAGTCTTCAATATAAAATAATTAATTTGAAACAAGCATGTTAAAAGAATATTTTTAATAGATTTATAAAATAAATAAAAAATCGTAAAATTAATTCAATATACTTTTGTTTTCGAATCATGATCTATTTCATATACTGTGTAGTGCTGTGTATAATAACCATGCAAGCTAATATTTGGACGATTCTTGTTTAATACAATTGAGCTTGATTAGGTGATAATTGAGCAAATCAACGTTTGTCTTAATACCTGATTATTCAGCTGTTTCATGCGGAAACAATGCTATTTAGTAAAACATCAAAAATTTTCAAAATGAAATAATTCATTTGAGTTATTAAAATAAGCCGAAGTTAATGAAAATTAATGCAATTATTTGCTTAAATCTTTTCCTTTATTCTTTACAAACAAATATATCTTACTTATGAAAGGACATTATGTTTGCAAATTAATAAGAGACTATAAATACTTCTATACTATATAAATAGGTAAATAATTATTATTCGAAAAAATTAAAATGAAATTAAGTGTTTATATCTGTTTCAATGCAAAACTTTTTTAGGTCATATTTTACTTTCAAAAATATTACCAAAAATAGTTCTTATGTGAATACTAAAATAATTTATTGAATTTCATAATATGAGTTTTTTCAATAATTTTGTTTCGTCGTTAGTTTTTACACATCAAAATGAGAACGTGTATTAATATATTCGTTTTAACTCATTCATTTTTGAGGAAATTATAATTAACGATTAAATGTAAATCTTATATAAATATCCTCCATAACATTCGAAATAATTCAATAATTGATTTAAAATCAAAGACATTAAAAATATATATGACTTTTATATTAATAGTTAAAATTAGTGCAAATAATTTATCGGAATTATTTTATGATGGATAAAAATAAAAATTTTATTATATTTTAATTTTACTTTGTATGTATTTTGGTTTGATAAAAAGATAAACTTAAATGAAACGTAATTTTCCTTGAATATTCATTGTTGTTAATGAATATTTTTCGTGTTTCAAATAATATGTCTTAAACCATTTTTACAGGTATTATAATGTTTAAACAATAAATGTGCATTCAGTAATAATAATTGTGCTGGTAAAATACAATATAATGGATGCATAATGCAGTTGAAGAAGTACATGTTTTTCCTTACGTTAAAGAATAAAACTTTTTTTTCGAATGATATGTATGATATATATTCTTTTACTTAAAACCACAAAAGTTACGAATTTATTTACGAAACATCTAACAAGAATCATTAAAGAATTTTTACGAGAATGGTAATAGTATTGAAGTTTGCACAGCTTTGATATCTTAACGCTTTTATGCGAGACTCGACTTTACCACTACTTATCATCTTCTACTTTGAAAGAATTTGTAAACGTTAATAAGTATACACAATTCAATCGAAGAAAACCTAGTTGCAAGGTTATATATAAAAGGAACTAATAACTTGTTTTCTGTATACAATTTATTTAATATTTTTTTCAATTCATCATTGCTTTGTTCATAGTAATTATAACATCATTTGCATCAAAATTGGATTCTATAAAGATAAGTTTAATTGAAGTTTCTAAATTAAAAAAACTATCGGAAGAAGTCAAGAGCAGACAATAGTTCATTTACACTGAATAAAAGTACTTCAATTTTCAGACAATTTAATTCTCATTGTACATAAGTCTTGCAAAGAATAAATGTAATAAAATTAAAAAATAATTATTGAGACTTTTATTATATAAATTAATTTTATATAATAAATAAATAATAAATCATTTGCAAATGTTACATAATATTGTATTTTATTATGTTTTTATTAATGCTTTGTTTTACGTTTTCTTTACGAAAGCCATTACAATTCTTCTTCAAGGAACATATCTTATTGTCTTCATTTAGAAACCTATCATAGCTCTAACTATTTTTTTTATTTGAAAATTATTTTAAATTTATATGAATAATACGTTACTTAAAATCTAAAAAAATGAGTCACCAGAGTGTACTTTCTAACTTTATAACCACAAATTAACCTAGAATAATATTTTTCTTACAACAGTCAGTGAATTAAATGAAAAAAATTGTTCGTTAAAAGTGTCTTTGCCGTATTAAATAATGACATTCATTAAGCTTCTGAAAATGATCTCCTGAATTATTTTAAACTGGTGTTATTACGGTTTATTTTTCATTTATGTCTGCTGGAAACTTTAATTGTATTTAGAAGGAAGAATGAAGATGATATTTTTTTGACATACTTATTATTGATATGTAATAAAATAATCACAGCATTTATTATTATATTATTTCTGTAAAATTATGACTATCCAAATATTTGCAGGTTTGTCGACAGTTTTTTTGTTCAGTGCTTCTCTATAACTTAATTAGACTGACAATTATCGATTTATTGTCTATACTATGATAAGTTTTAAGAAGCAGTGATTGTGTAAAGTGATGCATGAACATGTATAAACTATGTATACATGTATAAACACGTGTAATATATCTATATAAATTTATAATTTCATGGATCTGATATAGGATGGCAAAGTTAATCTATAGAATGATTATTAACTAATCTACAAGAAGTTTGATCAGACGTAATTTAATTTCCAACAATTTTATCGACTTCTCTTATCAGGACAATGTTAATATCCGGTGATACATAAATTTTTAAATACATTTACGTTAGATGTTTTGACATAAAATGATTGAATTTAATGATTACATATTTTAATGTATTAAGCGAAATATATAAACTAAAATTAACAAAATATTTTAACTGAATTTACCTAAAAAATGCATTTACACAATTTATTAAACGCAAGACAGTTCGTATTACAAATATACGAATAATTTGTTACAACTCTATAATTACATATTTTATGTTTATGTTCGTTTTACTTCTTTTTACACTGTTTACAAAAATCTATTTTAGTTTATATAATACAGATATTTATTTATTATTTTATCCCGTAATAAGAATAATTTATATGAATATAAGGTAAATCAATCAATTTTAAGTTTAAAGATTATAATTATCTTGTTATTTACATTCAGGAAAAAATAAAGCAATACAATCTGTTTAACTGTTGAGCAGATTTTGCTCAACTAGAAAAGAAGGCTGCATCGAGTAAACGCAACTCAACATGTCAAGCTGTATTTGCTTGATAAAAATAAGTAATTCAAATAATTTCAACTTTAGGTTATAAAAGCTGTGACAATTTCAGTTGTTTAGTAAATATCAAAGAAATTGATACGAATTAATAAGTAACTATATATAAAAAAATATTATTAAGAAATTGATTATAACTTCATGAAATTGAAATACATGTGTATATATATTAATTTTTTTGATTAAATTTTGATTTGATTAAGTAGATACAACTCGAAATTCAAGCAGAGATTGATTAACTGCCGAGTAACTTTAACTAAGTCACATAAAGCAGTTTTTTCTTTTTTTTCTAAAGCAGTTTTTGCTTCATTTTTTCCTGAGTGTATATGTAAACTGCAGTTGCGATGAACAAAAACTAAAATATGTAACACATTTTTACGCTTGCCTGTATATTATTCAAAAACAACAAAAAAAGCAAACATTGATATTCAGTTATATACGTTTAATACTCAATTAAAATCTTTCTTATACTGTGCTGTGTATTTTACTATTTTTAAATTTTAAAAAGTGGGAACATAAGAAAAAACAAAAAAATCAATTTTTAATATTTTATAAACATATTATAGAATAAACACTCAAACGTTTTAAAATAATATATTTGTTATAATAAAAATTACTATTTATATTGTTTATTTGTCATAAACTGGAAATTGGATTTAGTTATTACAATATAATAAATGAATAATTTAAATGTGTGGGTCGTCGGACACAAATGTCAAATCAATGTCCCCCGTCCGGTATGCTTATGCCTTGCTTTTTGTTAATTTTTTATACATAAAATAATAAAATAATTGTTTTATATACTGAAACAAAAAAAAAAAAAATAAAAAACTGTCAGACATAGCATGCAGAAATATTTTGAATAAAACAAAGTACTTTTTGCCGCACGTTTAAGTTATACTACTAATTTGAAATTTGTCAAAAACTAACCTTTTTCGGGGCAAATTTGATATTGTATAACGATAAAAACTGCTTGACTGATCAGGTTGTCATTACTTAAAGTAGGTTGCCTGTCAACTCAAGCTAAAATTGTCAAAATAACAAGCAGATTTTCATTTCTATTTGTTTCCGTGTAACAAAATTTGTTATTCAAAAATACATTTTCCAAATTGGCCAATCAACGACTCAACCGGACAGGGGTACATCACATTGACAGATGTGTCCGACGATTCCCACATTTACCTTATGTGAATTTGAAATTGGCCATACTTACAGTCAAGATATTTAAAAAAAAATATTACTTCAAGTTATTATTATGTTATTCAGAAAAAAGATTCCTAGCATATTATTATGCTTTAATAATTTTGAAATAAAAGCATAAAATAAGGAGCTATATGAAAAAAGATTATATTTCTTTTAAAAATGTATTTCATTCTACAATTTTCACTCGAACTCAATCAATAACTGATGTAAAATGAAAACAAGTGACGTAATATTTAACAAAGTGAGAAATGTAATATAAAACTCTATATATTCTTATATGTAAAAATATTGATTTTTTAAATTATAAAATAATAATTATATACTATCACTTGCAATAATAAACGAATGCAAATTTTCTGTATAGTCTTTCCATATAGACTCGTTTTCCCTTATTTAGCTGAAGAGTCAACAATTTTATTGTAATGAAAAATTATTTGTTTAAAAATCATTAATGATGTTATTTAAATGTCACAACAGATGGAACGTTGTGCGATTCAATTTGGGTGCTATTAGCCAGGAACATCAACTGGTTTTGGAAATGGTATTGCCAGAGAACAATTCTCGAATTGCCATTGATAATATTAACTTAGTCGACTGTTTTCCAGGTAAAAAAAATTAATCTTAAGTGAGAATTTTATACACGTACAAAATAGAGTTATATTTGTCCACCTTAGGGACGAAAAACTTAATTTTTGTTTCGCTTTTAAATACTTTTATATTAAACAATCTATGAATGCAGAATGACTTCCTTTAAATACTGGGTTACATAAAAAATTAATTCATTATATGAATATTTAGAATAACTAATATGCATAGAGAATATATTTAAAATAAATGTTGATGTGAAGCACCGTAAGGTTTGCTCACTTTTGTGAATGGCATTTGTGAATACGAAATTCATTGAAGATGATAAAGATAAAGAGCACAATGTCTGTTATGGTCGCAGAATCTACGCCGGTTGGCACAACTTGCACGGACGACATGTTTCGATGCAACAATGGCTCGTGTTTGAATAAAACTCGCGTTTGCGATCTGACGGCGGATTGTGCGGATGGCGAAGATGAATCAGCAGAATGTGGTGAGACAATTATTTGCCAGCAAATGTAATCTTAGAATTTTATTTCATTTTTTTACACATATAACTTTAATTAAAGCTACATATTATTCCTTATTATATCAATTAATTTGTTTACAATTATTATTAATTAATTAATGTATTGATAACAAGGGAATTGCAAATGTTTACATTTGCAATTATCAATTGTTTTTAATAATTATAATTTGTATGTTGATGAAATATTTGATGTGAAATATGAAATGTGAAATATGAAATGCAGAATAATTTCTCGTGCTTTTTTGGTATCATTTACATAAACAGTTATTTTCACAATGTTTTACACTGGAGTTATTTTTTTATTCATTTATTGGAATAATTATTTTAATTCATGCGATCGATAATTGTTATTCTTTATTGATTGAATATTTCCTGTAATACTTTTTGAAAAGTCAACGGATAAATGAATACACTTTTATTCATACAATATTAATTATTTCTGCGAAAGTTCAATTTATTTTCCCTCCTTTACTCAATGTTCATTTATACAGAGATTTAAGTGTTTCGCAGAGAATCGCACTTCTCCATTAAAAATATCAACTCACTTGTAGATGATTCGAATTGAATGATGAAGCTGATTTTATTTGTTTGTTTATCTTTCTATCATCATGACTTTTAAAGTTTAACCATTGTTGATTTAACAATGAAGAAATCAATAACTTCCTTATAAAATTGTGATTGGTATTGTAATATAATATTTATTTCCAAATTTCATATGAAATATACTCTCTAAATTCAAATAAGTGAATATTCACTTACAATAAGTCCAAAGTCGTCCACTTACGCCAAAAAGTGAAAATTTTCACTTATTTTAAGTGAAAAATACAATTAAATTTTCACTTTTTGCA